>VZRR01014170.1:244682-294170 GCA_013398015.1 Oreocharis arfaki | reverse complement strand
CACCATTTGTCACCAGCCTCCACTTGGACCTAGAGCCACTGACCACAATTCTTTGTGTCCATCCAGCCAATTTCTCATTGAGTATTAGTCCACCCTTCAAATCCATGTCTCTCCAAATTGGAGATGAAGATGTTGCATGGGACCATGTCAAAGGCCTTACAGAAATCTAAGTGGATGACATTGGTCAGTTGATCACCATTGTTGACCACCACAATCCTCATCATCATAGAAGGCCATCAGACTGGTCAGGCATGACTTGCCCTTAGTGAAGCTGTGCTGGCTGTCTCGGATCATCCATTTTCCTTGTCTTGTATGTGCCTTAACAATGCTTCCATGAGGATCTGCTCCATGATCTTCCTGGTAACAGAGGTGAGGCTCACCCACCTGTAGTTCCCTATATCCTTCTTTCTCTCCTTTCTAAAAATAGGAATGATGTTTCCTTATTTCTAGTCACTGGGGACTTTGCCTGACTGACATGACTTTTCAAATGTGGAGAAATATATTCCATCTTTGGAATAATCAATAATTTAAATAATCTATTACCAGAAACATGAACTTTAAATGACTGGGCTGCACATTCACATTTTGTCTTTGTGTCCATGTATAAACTTTTTAAAGCTAAACTGGGGGACTAGGGGGTGGTAGTGGATTTTACATTAAATAGAAAATGTCATGCAAAAGTTTATGTTAGTAGTGATGCTTCTGGACTGATTAAACTACATGCAAGTCAGTTTTATAAATGCATAGCTCTTGAGGACACATGGTCTTACAACAGTTCTATAAATATGCTTTGTTAAATGTTTATGTGGGCTCAGTGTGTGGGCACACTCACAAATAGATGGGCTAACTCCCTTCTTCCTGATGACCAATAACCAGAAGAGGAAAAAAATGAGATTCCTTTTAGAAGAATAGTCTAGACAGTTCAAGAATAGACTCAGTGCCCTTGCCAGGTACACAGAAAACTGAAAAAGTAGGAACCATGGTGCTTACTAAAACCAGAGTGTTGTTTTGACTGTGTTTTCCCTCCACCCTCAACCTTCTGGATTTCAGCAAGGAGATTCACACCCATTCAGGTCCCAGAGAAGGCCACTTCATCCCAAGGTTTAACTGAGAAGAATCATCAGCAGGTTTCCAGGTGACCTTCATACAGTGCAAAATCCTGAACATTAGGAGTATTGGTGATGCAAAGTGGCAAGAGGTTTCAGAAGCTGAGATGTCTTCAGAGCTTTAGCTGATCCTTTCCCAATTTGTTCTGATAAGTTCTTTTTTGTTTGTTTGCTAGCTTATGACACATGCTTGGCCTGGAGAAGGAGTTAAAAGTAGCAAGGGAAATCACATTCCCTCTTTCCTGTCTTTGCATTTCAATTAAAAAAAAAAAAAAAAGCAAAGAAGAGTTGTTTATTCTTCCAAGTCAATGTGCATGTTCTGTGCACTCAGGATGACATTCCCTCACTGGAGACATGTGGAATTAGATAACATCAATTTATGTTAAATAATCTTAAAATAGAAACACATACAGTGCTGTTTTAAACTTACTAGATAATGCTTTCTCAGAGTCTGATTCTGCATGTTTTTTTTTTGTTTTCTTTCAGTGTGTGGGAGATTATCTCATGTTTTAGTGGATGTGGTCATTTTCTCTCTGTGGCCAAGTTTATAAATTCTTGCAGGTTCTGTTCCCACATTTGGGGACTCTACATTTCCCTCAAGATCCTGGGTGAGCAGGAATTTGTAAAACTCCACTCTGCAAGTGAGCCTTCACAAACCTGAAGTGACTGAAACTAGAGAGCCCAGGGACAGCAAGAGCTGCTGCAGGAAGGTTTATCACGCAATGATCTGGGATGTTAAAGACTCTAATTTCTAAGCAGAGTGCTAATGCTGCATGCACACGCTATATCAATACAATAAAGTAAGGCTGCAACCATCAGATCACATCACAGCTTGACCAATTTGAACTGACAATACTGAATTATAAATTACTGTGGTTTAGCACCACCAAACTTCAAACCTGTAAACACTAACTCCACCCTGCTCTTACTAGCTGCTCTAAATTTGCTATTAGAAACTAAGTACTGTAGAGAGATTAAAGTTTAATTTTTTTTTTATCTTCTCCTCACAAAGTTTCAATACTGTCAATACGAAGACAGTTCTGCAGGTCAAAACTGATGAAGTTACTAAGCTGCTAAAGACCGAGCTACCGTAACCTGGATCTACTCGATACTTCTCCTGCCATAGCAAGCACACTCTTTAACTGCTCCTTTCCCAGTCTTCTAGCACGCTGTAAGTTTGTCCAGTAGTTAAGTAGTCAGCACAACACACTACAGAGAAGACAGAAAACAGATTTGGCTTGAAAACACCAGCGAAACTAGAAAAAGAGAAAGTGAGGTTAAATTTAAAAGGTTTTGTGTTGTGCCTACTTTTCCCCTGCCCCCGCTTCCTTAACTCCAAGGTATGCATTAGCTCTCAAGGGACACCACCTAAGTCAGTGTCAATCTCTAGCCTTCATTTCCCACAGAATGCATGAAAGTCCCTAAACCCAAAAGTATTACAAGTGGGAAAGGTGTCACGTCACCATATTTATTTGAATTCCTACATCATTTAAGGAGACTCAGTACAACCCAATTTTCACAGAGCAGGCTATCGAAATAACCTGGGGTGACAAAACAGGGTAGTGCTGAAGGAACTAAAGCAAATCTTTCCAAATCAATAAAATCTTACACCAGACTTCCAAGCTATCCCACAAGCACCAAACTTGCTTAATAAGCTGGTATTCATCAATCAAATCTTAGGCTGCAGAAAAAGAATTGTATATATGGTATCAGACTAACAGCGAAAAAAGAAAAGAAAAAAAAGTTGCCCATGATCCTCATCAGTTATTTATTCAGCCAAGCACATCACATAAGCACCCCCAACACTGTTGCTGCACTTCTGTTCCTAGTTACCAGAGAAATTGCATTTTGGCACCTAGTTCATAGTCTGTAACAAATGACCTGTTCTGTTTCAGAGATGAAGATTCTGTGATGAGTATTTTTCCATCTTCCCAACAGCTGTTAGACTGCAGCAAGTCAGACATGGTGATGTCTTTCAGGCAGACCCAAGGTTCATTCACAGCAAGGTGAAGCAGCCCCCTCCCATGACATGGCGCACTTCAAAGCCTCTCATAATGTGGAGTTTAGACTGAGAATCAGACGTCTCTGGTAATTCAGCATCAAAACAAAAAACCAGATGAGTCATTGAAGTGTTTCTGTTCCTGTAGCAGGAATGGCAGGAATGAAGATAAATAGTGATCGTGTGCATGGTTCCTCGCATTTCTAGGTCTTCGTGTTGGTACTTCACTAACAATTTTGTATTTTTTCAGTCAGATTGGAAAGTTCCCAAAGCACTGCTCACCTCTAAAATGCATGAATTGGCTTCCCTGGAAATAGCACTCAGCTGGAAAAGAACATGAGTTATAAAAGTAAAAATTACTCCAGGGAATAAGAGAAAGAAATCCTCTGCGTTTTCATTTTAAATTTATGAAGCACTTTGCTATAGTCAAAATTCACGTAGCATAAAATATTGGTGGGCAGACTGAAGAAAAGACAATTTGACAGTCTGGTTTTCCTCTAATTCTACAATTCTGTCATCCTCCCTACATCTTGGTCATTCCTTCCCATCATCCACACCTTTAATCCATACTCTACTGCCCACATCAGTTCATAGAATCAGAAGCACTCTGGGCACCCTGATACTGCATTATCTTGTACATAGAGAGCAGTTCAGTTTTCCATACAGCCAGACTGGCATGGTGGAAGACACGTGTTACCCAAAAGCCTAGACATTTCCAGAAAAAACTTTGCTAACAGCCAGTCATCATTCTCTGAGAAAGATGTGCTAATTAGAAAATGAGTATGTTTTTGCAACTTCTTTAAAACATCATCTCAGGAGCTCCTTGAGTTTTTAGGAGGAATAAAATCTCTTCCTGCTTTTTTTCAACAAGACCTTTAAATCTCCTCTTGCCCTCAGGTAGCTTTTTCTACAGCCAAGAGCATAACATTTCCTTACATTGTTACTGATGCTCTAATTATGAGTGCAGCATTTGCCCAGGAAATATAATAGGAACTCACAGATTATATTATCTACAGTAAGTACTATTTCCCTTCCCTCTCATTTGGAAACTATCCCAAATAAAGCCCACTTAAGACTACATTAACAGCAGCAGATTTGCATGTAAGTAAATGCATCATAATTCTATGCTGTCACAGCTTTTGGTTGATGGACACTTGGAAATTTTCAGCAAACTCAGTGAAATGCAGAAAAGTTTCTGTGCTTTTAAACTCAACTCATGATTACACAAAAATCTCCATTTCACATTTTATTCTGCCTCTTAAAGCAGGGTTTGAGCCCTCAGAGATGTGCAGAGAAGTTTGGAAATATGTGAATGTTTAGAAAACAAAAATCAAAAGGGTCACTGAGTACATATTTTTAAAAATAGATCTCTATATTTTTCAAGCCATCTCATGGTTTCTTAATGCTCCAGACTGGACAGTTTGGCTGCAAAGGAATTTTACAGAAGTTTAAAAAAGGTATGGCAAGCTATGAGAAGGATGTAAATACATGCAAGGCTTTCTCTCTGTCAAAGCATGATTTGCAGATCTCCTGAACAAAAAGGCAGCTGGAAAGCAAAACACTTCAAGAGATTGTAAACTGTAGAACTAATTTGTTGTTGGAATGGTCATTTCTGAATCTTACAGATATGCTCCCATAGTAGAGAGAAGAAAAAAATTAAGAACTTCTGTTATTTATAGTGCTCTAGTAGGAGAGCAGTTCTAGTGTACTACATCTGGAAATGAATATTTATATATTGAATAAGTTTTGCTATGAAAATTAAACTACGCAAAACTCTGAGCATGGATTGTGTATCTTTTAAAAATACAAGCAGAAATACACATCACTGCAGTATTGATAATAAATTTTAAAAGCTCCAACAACCACAAGAAATTACACACTTCCTTATCACACTGTGGTTCTCCATACATTTATGTCCAAACATATCCTTACACCGCTCTAAAAAAGGCATATCTATTCAGGATAACAAGTTACAACAGTGCAATAGTGGTAGTCACCTCCACAGAATTCAGATTTTCTCACTATGTGGAAAGAAAAGTACAGGAAACTGAGATTACATCAGTGCTTTACAGACCACTACAAAAAGCAACAAAGAAGAAAGGCACAAAGAGTTAAATCCCATCTCTCTGGTTCTGCAACCCTTTATACCTGCTAAGCACAGCTGATTGCATTTCAGATCACTCTACCATGTTTCAGTGTTTCATTAAGTGGCAACCTGTGAACTGCAATCTGGCATAACTGCATGTGAACAAAATACATCCTTAACTCTTGCTGTCACACCCCCAAGCAGCCTAGCACATACACATACAAGAAATAAATAACTATCTGATATTCTCTGAATGAGATACCATTTCAGTGCTGAGCATGGCAGTTTATAGTCAACACCACTTCAAATTTAGCTTAGTTGAATGTATATTCAACTGTAAATGTTATGATCTGAAATGATAAGTGAATTTTCTTTGAGCAACACGTCTTACAGAAATGTGGTTGTCAACTTTTTTGAAGACCATGGTCAGGTTAACTCTTTCCACAAAGCACCAAAAAGTAAAGTCATTATAGATAACTTGTACTAAATACAGAAGTAATGTGAAGAATGTCCCTAGATAAAAAATACATTTTAATAAACATACACTTTAAAGGTATGGTGTGCCAACTTCTTCCAATCTCCCCTCTACTCCACAGGATTCTACTACTTCCTCCCAGAAATAAAAAAACCCCAAAACCATCTGGAAAAAACCCCTCAAATTATTTGCAAAGTAAATTTACCAAGGAATCATTTTGGATTGACACTAGTATCACATTTCCTTCTGACATTCTATAGTCTACTATATTAAATCACAATCAATATTTATATTGCCTAACTTTGACACACATCAGGTAACATGTCATGGCTCTGACATTATACTCAGTGTAGGCAGTTTCCACTTCTTAGGATAACAATTCAGTCAGATGTAATATTAAATAAGATTTTAAGACAGCAGATGGCATCACTTAGTTATTTTTAACTGCTGCACACTGACCATTTACTGTGTATCATAATCCATTTCTGAAGATTAGTAAATGGAGCTTAAGGACAGCATAGAAAACGGACATTTAAATTACTATTTTACCTATCTGGTTGCCTTGATCTGTACTGAGTGTCCTGCAGGCATTTTAAAAGAGTCCAGCTAGCGTTTCCCACTCCCACAGCTGTAGCTACCCTTCTTTGGATTCACCAGGCACTTCTGAGCCCCCAGCTGAAGGCATTCTTGTCCTCCTTAGATCAGCCAGAGCAATGACAGGCGTTCAGCCACCTGTCAGCTGTAACTACAGATTAGTGGGGATTCTCAGACTTTTCCTTGTTTGCTCCCACTGGGATTGCTATCAGAGCTACATCACACCATTGGGCATAGAATCACAAAATATTTCAAATCCTCATTAAAGAAGTTGCCCATTCAACAAATCAGAGTTGACAAAAACGGTGAGTGCCAGAAAGGCTCCTCATGCCCATTGAGCATCACACAGGAAATAACAGCCAGGATGAAAACAGACCTGGCTCTAAGCTTTGAGAGGGACTGCAAAACCAGATGTGCTATTCCATCATCCTTTTATAACTTCTTTCTCAATGTTCCTTGTATAATATCTGTGATATTGTAGGATGATGTAAAAAAGGCAGAAAGATGTATTCCTTGTGTCAATTCAGACAATATGCAGATTTGAAAAGATAAACTTTAAAAACAAAGGGGTCTGTACACAAGTTCAGACTGCCTCGGGAAAGGGGAATTCAAAGAGGACAATGTACCAAGTCATTTTTCTGAACCATTTTCAGAATAATAAAAAAAAAATTCTACACAGGGTATTAACAAAGTGCCTGTCACAGTAGTTAGTAGGTGTTACAGCCAGAGTGTGTGATCAAACAGGTGTATTTTTCCATGTACCACTCAGTCAAAATGCAGGAATGCACTTGAGCTTACAGTGCCACCCGGGAACAGTCTGCTGGACCACCTTCATCAGGCTCATGGCAAGACCTGTAAATTGAAGGATGGCAGCCCATGGTGCAGACCTGGTGCAGAGGTGGCCCTATGCTGGTTCATTCCTGGTAAGGCCACTGGAATCTGCCTCCTCCTGAGCCACACACTATTCCAGAGTACAACAGAGGGTCCCTTGAAACCTTGCATGAAAGAGATGGATGGGAAAGGGGGAATAAACCATATAGAGAAGGGAAAAAATAAGGTCAGAGTACAAGAGAAACACTCCCTCCTCACCCACACATACACAGCTCTGCTTTTCTTTACCCACTCCTAACTTTTTCTCCGGTCTCACCTTTTTAGAAACCTATTCAGAGAGCCATGCTGTATGCACTGTCTGAACTTGGAGACTGCAGTCTTACAGAATATTGAGCAATTCTCTGCAGGGTTCCCAAGAGTATCCTTACTTGCTGGGTAAGTGCAAATGCCCACCAGAATTCATGCTGAGTATTTAGTGTGCATTTTATAGCAGCCAGGAGCTTGACCTGAGCATCTTCTCTGGCAGTAACAGATTTTCAATGAATAACGAGTCATGAAAACCAACAGGGCAAAGGAACTTGCGTGGAAGCTATAGATTTCTTCAGAGAAGAAAAAATACTGCAGAAAATACTGAAAACAAACATTAGAAGTAATGAAGAGGTTATAAAATATTTTCATTTTCTATCTTCAGAAAGCTCTGTTTTCTCCCTCAGTGTTCAGATCAGCATTGCACTACCAAAGCATTCATTCTTGTTGCTCTAAGCATAGGGCAGAAATAAGCCTTTTCAGTTTCTCAGAGAATATCATTATACTTCTGGAAAGCAAACAGAGCTCCAAAACCTGTGAGGAACAGAGGGGGAAAGAAGGGAAAGTGTCAATCTCTGATACAATTAATTGCACAAATCTTTTTTTCTTTTTATGGAAGTCACTTTCTAAAGTGTTGTCAGTATGTGCATTAGACAACACTTTTTTCCCCATTAATTTCTTTCCCAACCAGCTGGCAATACAAATTGAATGTCATTGTAGAATGTAGAATCCATAACAGAATGAATTAAACTTGTATATCCAACAATGATATGAATCCAAACTAACAGCACTACTACTGATATCATGATAATTGGCATTGATACTCACTGTAGCCATATGCTTTCTGCTGAGTCAGTTTTGAAATACCAGTCCAAAAGGTAGTAGACAGAAGATAGAAGAACAAATTCCTAGAGGTCACCAAATAGTCAGTAATGTTATTTGTAGTGGACATCACAACCATAACAACAAGAATTATCTGATACAGTTGTCTACAGCTGCAGTGGTCAGCCTCAAGTGATCTTGTCCTGTCCTATCTTAGAGCTGCAGCTCCACGAAACACAATATGGACACGGAAGCCAAAATCCACAAGACACAAGCTCAAGAGGTCTGTCCTCAGTGTCAGAAGTGATGACAGGTAGACTTCAAATTTTAGCTGAAGCACAGTCATTGAAGTATCAGACCCTATTTTAACATTACTTAGAGGTCTAAAATTACACATAGAGGTCTTGCAGAGCTTTCTAAACCAGAAGCGAGTCAGTTGCCCTGTTGCAATCAGCAGCTATTTACTTGGTTTAAACACTGTAAAACGCCACTGAGGACTTCCAGTACATTTATGTACCTAGGCATTTCCAAATATCTGGTCTCTAGGTACAGGTGAAGTGGAGCCCTTTAAAATTCCTCAATACAGAAGCATTCTGCCATATTTGATGAATTTTGTGGTAACTGAATCTCACAATCAAACTATGTACTGTATTCTTCATGCAGAGGCACACATACAGAAACGGAGGAAAAGCATTTTCTAAATCACAGGGAAAGTTTTTTAGACATGCCTACATTATTTTACAGTCAGCTACAGCAAGCTTTTGAGCTGTGTAAATGAAGCATTATGTTCTCCCCAGGAGAATTTATTTATTTACTTCTGACAGTAAAAGGCAGATCTCCAGAGCTGTTACAATTCCTACCATGAACCCCTAAAGGATTCAGGTCATGATCTGCCTTCCTGCACCTTCAGAATTACTTCCTTCCCAAATCCTCCTTAAGCTTTTTTCCAAGACTAGTCTTCCCACCTCAATTCTGAATTTAAATAAGCAGTAAGAACATTTCTCAAGTGTATAACAATCTACTTACACCTTTAGCCCAATCCCACTAGTCTTCCCACCTAAATTCTGAATTTAAATAAGCAGTAAGAACATTTCTCAAGTGTATAACAATCTACTTACACCTTTAGCCCAATCCCAGCTGTCCTAGTTGGTTGGCAGACACCTGTGCAGCAAATGCCAGAGGGACTGGCTATCTCCTCAGTTCCGTTAACTGAGATATTCCGTTAACTGAGTGCAATTCTGAAAACATGAAAAATTATCTCCTCCTTTCTGTCTTCTACAGCTTTTGAACTGGTGGTGGGAGGAGCAGAAAGCCTCCCTGTCTTGCAATGTGAGAAAAAGTGAAAATTCCCATCAGTAGTGACTCACCAACATTAATCATATATACGCCAGATTGAAAGGCACTCAGAACATGAAGTCTGAATCCCAGCCTCAGTTAAGCAAATGAGAAGCAAATTGCTCAGTGCCATCATATTCTTTTAACTGCTGTATCTGTACAGCTTTGCACAATGAAGCTGATGAACATAAATTTATTGTTTCTAGCACTTCTTTTACAGAGAAGTGTAAAAATTGTTGCTGAATCTTTTGGAAGAACAAGCAGCTGAGTAGCAGGCAGCTTCCTATGTCTTGAAATGAATAAGCACCAGTGTAAAGATTTTCGCATGTAAAACGTTTACATTCACAACACTTACCACCTGGTCTGTGCATTAAAATGAATATCCTTATAGCTTAACCAAGCAGAAGAAGATCAGAATCTTAAACAATCAAATCACACTTCAGCTTGAGATATTTCATCTTCTGTTTGCTTCTCACGGGGAGTATTGTGAGTTTTTATTCACTAACACAAAATCCAAGTATAAAAATCCAGAGCATTCTGTTTGGATTCAAGACTATAGCTAAATATTGGGGATGAGTAGATTTGAAGAAAAAGAGAAAAATAGTAAGAAAAAGTCCTACTCTCTCCAACAGGAAGTTTGAGAATGAGAGGATTTCTTATTTAAAAAGAAACACAACAACACCACGTTTGGAAATATATACATGCTACTTGAGTCTACAAGGCAGGGAATTTTCCCACTCACACTATGCATGCCATACTGTTCTACATTCTTCATAAACTGGACTCAGGCTCTTTGCCTTCCTGGTATTTTTAACTCTACATAATACTAACTGCCCAGCTCCCATAGCACTAGTCCCAGAATTACATAGGAAGAGTATTCTATTAGCCACAAAAAACAACAGTATAGTTGCAAAATACAAACTACACTCCTATTTTTCAGGGAAGTATTGCAATGCCCAGAACTAGATTATAGTCTGTCACAGTCCCGTAAATTCAGGATAAATCAGGTGCTGCTCTAACATTACCTTAGCATAAAATGAATCAAGACCTCACTGCAATATAGTGCTTGAGCTACTGCCAAGTTAACAATTTCTATTGGCATTTAATAACAGTGCATTTCCTGAAGCTAAGATACAGCTTTAGCATGAGCAGAGCTCCTCTGAGCAAGACACTTGTTCTGTTCAGATCAACACTTACCTGACAAATAGGTTTAATATGTAGCAATGTGTGACACACAAAACCAGGCAAGGATATTAATTTAGCTCATCACTGATTGCTAGAGAATATCCAACCCAAACATTGTAACTATAACTGTAAATAATAACAATACTTATGTAAATCTTACCTATGTTTTGCAAACATAAGAAAAAAATGGTCAGATTTTCTTCTGGGTAGATGTACTTAAGAGAGCCCTGGTTAAAAATTAGGTTCTAGTATATTTTAGACATTTATACTCCCCTAGAGAAAATGCTTGCATGACTTCAGAGCTTCAGTCTGTTCTAGTTCGTCACACAACACAAGAGCTTGCTGCTTTGAACAGATCACGTCTTGCTTCTGGTATTCCCTCTCCCAAATCTTGACAGGGAGCAAGACCCCCAGAATGAGCAAAGTGATAATCTCAGTCTCTGTGACCTGGGAGGATGGCTTTTTGCATAAATATGCTACTTCAGACATAGGTCACAACCACTCACTTTGAGAAGCTCTCTGAGGTGGATTGATGCTGTGCCCTCATTCTTTGAAAAAATTCAGTGACTTGACTTTGTCATCCAAAACCTGAGGTACCCCGAAACACTACTCACTTCTGAGACACTTGGGTCTGCTTGTACATCATTCAAGAAAACAAAAATCCAGAAAGTAGAATCCTAAACTGGCCACGATGCCACATTTAAAGGGATCCCTAGTAACGTCAGTAAACTAAGTTAGCCAGTGAGAAAAGAGTTAAATGGGACCTGGCAGGGTGAAATAGCTACAGAACCCCAGCATAGACCCAACATCATCTCTCTCTCTCTCTCCCTGTTGCGAACGCACAGGAAGACAACTTTGCCCTAAAGGAAGCTCACATCAATCTTTCAGTAAATGTTAGCTGGAGCAGCACCACACTCATTTGTTCTGCTTCCACACCTTGTTTATGGAAGTTTTTCTAATGTCTTAACTGGCAAAAGTGCTGGACAGAAGGAAAGCCTTTCCACAAGGGCTAAAACAGAGCTGGGCTCAGGTTCACAACTTCTCACGAGGTTCCTGAACAGAAGGAAGGTTATCTTACAGATTCAGTCACAACTCTGTAAAGCAAGAAAGACACAGATGTTTTAATTTCTGGTGACTGGGCTTTTTCATAGTATTTCGACATGTTTGAAAAAAAAGCACTCCACAGAAAGGGTTAGAGACATCCTAAGATGTAAATGTCCCTGAAGAACAACTCCACATCCTGTGGGTGAAGATTTTACATAATAAGTAAAAAGAACAACTGGCGATAAAGTGATCCAAATTGCTACTGATGGTTCCAAGGCCATGTTATTGTAGTTTGATGTGCAAAAGAGTGAAAGATCTTGAAAACTCATATTAATAATGTACAAAAGTTCAGTCTAAGGACTATCACTTTAGTTGTTACATAAGATCCTATGAAGAGAAAATCAGAAGAAGGTAAGCCTGTGTTTCTTTGTAGATTTTGAGAACATAGAAAATGACTTCCTGATTTTACTTTAAAAATGAATCTTTTTTGGGCAGTGTTAGAAATAAGTAGGGATAATACCTCACACTGTTTGAGAGTTGTGACTAGTAAGAACAAATTGACCATGATCAGCTTTCAAACTATGTTTATAACAACATATACAGCTTATTAAATCCAGAGCAGCAGAGAGGACCAATCCATATTCCTGTGAAGTACCCAGCTCTCAACAATCCCTTCAATTTACATGTGAGAAAACTAAAACAAAAGGTTTGTGCCACATGCCTAACAGGGACCGTACACAGGCATTTAAATTTAGACCAGGGAAACTGCCCACGTTTCCACAGCCTTTCTGGCATAATCAGTGAAATATCAGTCTGGTCTCCAGACCTCAGCCCCACCACACCACACTAAGGTCCACACAGCAGTGACTGAAGAGGCAGAAAGCACAGGAGGTGGTCTCCCAAAGGTACATGTAAAAGGCCACATGCTCACAGGACAAAGACATGACCACAGTTTTCATTCAAAAACATGGAAATAGGCTCTTCTGCCAAAAAAAAAAAAAAAAAAGCTTTGTGGCCAGAACACTAAGCAGATATGGGAATATATTTCTGAAAAAACAAACAAACAAACAAAGAACAAAAACAAACTAAGAAAAGGGCAAAAGAAAAAAAAAGATCACACCGTCAAATCAAACCCAAAAATCAGACATGACCAGCAGTGTGAAAATAAAAACCCAAACCAAACCAACATAATCAACCAGGGCAAACACAAACAAATAGATTCCTGATTTTAGGCTATTCTCTAACCTAGAGGCTTGTAGCTCTTCTAAGAGACTGCAATTGGAACCTCCTGCCAGGCCATGCTGGAGAACAGTGAACCCACATTTTCTAGGTCCTGTGCAGCCCTGTCTGGCACACCGGCAGGTCTGTGATATGACACCTGCTTTGTCCTTTCCATTGCACAGGGAGCTTAGGCACACACTCAAGGCTGTAGTTCGCCTTCCAGAAAAAGCCAAGCGTTTCACAAGTCTGTTACAACTTCGCAGTTTGACACTTCCCTCCCTATTTTAATTTAGCCCCAAGGTAATTGTTTAAGGTCAGCACAAAACCATTTGTAGAGGCAGGAATAAAAGTCCAGCACCAGTCTCAGATGTGGACCGCACCCTGCTGCTCACCACCCAAGTATGAGTGCATCGTTCAGGATCCAGGGCTTAATCCTCTCTCTTCTCCAGATGCTTTACAGCAACTGTTGTCAGACAGGCTGGAACGCAGTGTGAAGAGTGCTAAATTTCAAGTACATTTCTGTGCTCTTATGACTCTGATTCCTCTTTCTTGTCTGTTTAGAAACATACTGAAGGAACATAAACCATAAATAAAACAAATGTCTTTGGAAAAGGCCTCAGCAAGATGCTCACAGAGTCTTCTCCAGTTTGAGATTCTATCTGTTTCCTCTCCAGTTTAACCTGACCTGTTGGCTTGTTATTAATCTGTGTGATGCTTCAGGTATTTTCAATAAGTCTTACTAAGCTTTCCTCCCATTTAGACTAAACGTGAGTTTTCATCCATGTCATCTGAACTTCTTCATTGATCAGAGA
This sequence comes from Oreocharis arfaki, assembly GCA_013398015.1. Lineage (NCBI taxonomy): Eukaryota > Metazoa > Chordata > Aves > Passeriformes > Paramythiidae > Oreocharis > Oreocharis arfaki. Next base: position 280,354 of record VZRR01014170.1, on the reverse strand, counting down.
ACAAGTTCTAAACTGACAATGCATTGATATGGGGAAAACAGAAAGTGGCTGATCTGAATATGGAAAATCAGAAATTGCAAGGCTATCTAAACAGAGAACTCTCACGAAATTTGAGTCTCCAAGGCAAGGGGAAGGTTTTATCTTTTAGACTTCCAATTAATTTCTAGCCCTGTGAAGCACATCAAAATACACACTTGCCTTTATTTCTACCTTATGATGATACAAGAGACCCAGAAAATTATGACAGTAAATGGGAATAATGACCAGTCTTGATTGTGGTATAACAAGAAAGGAAGAAAAAAAGTATCATGAAAAATTGTAGAAGCAAGCATTAAATACCCAAAGGGAACAATTCACAGGAAGTTAATGAGTAGCCAATAGTGGACTGAGCAGGAAATCAACAGTGTCAGAAACCTATGGAAAAAAGGCAGCAAATGCAAACAAGGAGAACACAGAATGAAAAAGCAGCAAATGTAAACAAGGAGAACACAGAATGAAAAAGCAGCAAATGCAAACAAGGAGAACACAGAATGAAATAGGGTGTTGTCAACAGGCAAAGCAAAATTCAGGGCATGAGGCAATGAGGAGAATTGAAATGACCAGTCAGATGCAGAATGGTGAGAAAGAAAAAAAGGCCAAAAGAGTCACGAATGGTTCCAAAAAATAATGAACTATTGGAAAAAAATTATTTGATATACAGTTTTTGGAAGCCTGTCAAATTTTAGTTACCTTTTCAATTACTAATTATGTCTTCTCATTGACTGAATGAGAAGACAGACTTTCAAGAGTTTTAATGTTACCTTTTTTTCTACCTCTATTACCTCCTCAACACAGTGGAGAACCAAATCCCATCAACAACAAGAACGAGACGTTTGCTATGAGATAATCTCTGTCCCTTAACACTACAAGAAACCCCAAGTAAACGTCTATCCTAAATGAAGAACAAGGCAGAAATTTTAGTTACATCAGCGGAATAGGATTTTATACATCTTTGTGACAATAAACCTCTTTGAGAAAGCAACCTATCTAAAATGAAAATTATGTTTAATTTTTTTTTTCCTAGTCTTAACTGGAATAATTACTTCCCCAACCATACGAGCATCAAAGAGAACACAGCTGACGAGCCTCAGCAGGCACATGACACACAGCAGTGGTACGTGAACGTGACCATACTAACTTACACATATACTCATCTGAAGCATCTCCATTTCTTCCTAACTGTTCTCCAGACTGATTTCCTTTTGATAAAATAGGAGACAGAGACATTGTTGGGCCCAAAGCCAGTGTTATCACTTCCAGGTCACCTTTTATCCCTCCTCTGTGGGCAGCAGCACGGGGACACAGGGAAGGCAGGGAGCAAAGTCAGGCATTTCCCCTGCAGTCTTGAAAGGAACAGCAGTGCTCTGTGCAGGACAAAGCTGTCACGGTTAGTGTTGGAATTAATGCCTGGCCCAAAGTACAAAGAAAGATACCTGGAGCTTTTCTCCTGCTCCTTTAGGGATAGTACACTGAACATGTTATTTACAAACTACAGAGAAAAAGCCAATTGCACTCTTTTCACTTGTGATGGCTTTCAACTACATGTGTTAAATCTTAAAATTATATAAATTAAGGTGCATTGGCTATGGGAACATTAACTCATTTTTGTACTACTGATTTTCCTGAAATTACTTTACAGACAGTTTATTCATTTATGATAGAGGTTTAAGTCTCTTTGCTCAAATTCAATGGGAGCACTTATGCAATACATGTCACAATGAAATTAATGTGCATTAAAATCTGGCCTTTGATGAGATTCAATATATAGACAGTAGTGCTTACTCTGGAGCAACCTGAGAAGACATCCTTAATTTCATATTTTTGTTTCAGTATTTAAGACTAATTCTTTCAATAATTCTTAATGCTTATTAAGAAAGATGACAGCAAGAGTAAGCTCTGTTAGAGAATCCAATATAAATATAAATGCCATTTCAGAACATCTGTTGTTATAGATTAGGTATAATTAATATTATGTTGAAAATGGAAAAAAACTGAATTAAACTGATACTGTACATCTAGGGAACCCTGATCAAAGTAAAAACTGTTCACAGCTCTATGCTTACAGCTCAGAGATTAATCACTACACTCCAAAATAAGCTAAGTGTGAAAGAGAACATGCATGGACCTCTGTGCTCATGGTCACTGAAATACAAGGACAAATTTGACAGATTTTACCGAACAAAACTGGGTTTGAATTTGTAGTAAAAGAAATGTTCAGAGTCTCTGAAATTTTGCTGGAAATGAAAGAAAAGTTTAAAGGCAAACAAACTTCAATTTCTGCAGTGAAGAAGGCAGCAGTGAGAAAATTAATCTTGTGCATTAATCTCAACATTCCTCACAAGTGACTCAGGCCTGCAGAAGAAAACATTCCCACTATTGGGTTAGAAAACGTCATGTTTCCCACACAGAAGGGAGGAAAAAAGCCTGAGCAGGGCTGGTTTCACTACTTTCACCCTGATTAATTTGCTTGCAGACCCTTCTGCTGGTCAGAGTTCCAAACTTTTAATGAAAATAGCTGCCATTTACCAAAAAGAAATTGAACTAGTCCTCACATGTAAAATAAGCTTGAGTCAGAGCATTTCTAAACAATTATTTAACTATTTATAACTTATTACAATAGTGCTTGGTAAAAGCATCTTAGAACCACAATCAGCAGCGAAACAGAAGATAGGCGAATAAACTCTGTGGCAATGTGTGTTTACACACTTACGAGCTATAAATACATACTTTATATGGTGACAAGCATAAAGAAGAGCCCAATAAGCAGTGAAGAGCAGGAAACACCCTTGGTGAGCTGGAGGAGTGAGAGAGGTCAGAAAGCCACCAGCAGCACCTGAACCCCCACCATTTCTTGTGTCCGAGCCAAATGTCTCTTTTTAAAAGCGAAATCCCAGTTTTGTTGGGAGCACTGACCCCACACAGTTCTCATGTGCCTCTGTAAAAGACAACATTGATACCAACAGGGGAAAAAACACATGTGCAGAAAGGACAGCTGCTTCTGATGCTTCACTCTTAAACCCTCCAAGCTTGCAAGCAGAAAGCTCCCTCTGGGCAGCACAGGACAAAGGCAAGTTATAAGTGGCTGCTTCCACAACCACGGGCACGCTGAGCGAGCGGCTCCTCAAGCCGAGTCCCAGGCAGCAGCAGATGTGCCTGTCCCAGCTTCCATCACCTCTGAGCAGGAGTCACTCCACTCAGCAGCCAGGGGAGCCTCGTGCCACTGGAGAGCCAGGAGAGCAGCCCTGGAGGCTCACCCTCCTCAGGACCCGAGTGCCCATACGGAAACTGCACCATTACAAGAGGGAGCAGGAGGCCGGTCACACCACAGCTGGGGGCTCTCACCCACAACCTGCACTCAAGGGGGGCTCCGCTGGATTTGAAGAAAGGATTGGCAGGATACAGCTGAGCACTGAAAACTCATGTACTGTCTTCATAAAAAAAATGGGACAGCGAGATAGGAGACTCAAAACTGCCTCCTGCAGAGCCAGGTAAAAACCACCAAAGCTTAACCACTTGCAAAACAAGAAGGAATCAATATGACACAACCAAACTACACAGAACACTTATACAGATTGCTTGTCTATTTATCTTAAAAGCATTTCCCATACAGTTACTCAGCTGAGCTTCTGATTTGTTTTGTATTAGCGTGACATGAAAGATGAATTTGGAATTATTGTTCTCTATTGTTATTTGTAACTGTGAGAACCATTTACAATTCAAGAACAATTTTTTACTGTGTTCCTGAAAGAAAATTATCAGTTTGGACTGAATAGTTTTTCTGTACCAGCTTAGCTCTTTCAGTAATTGCTTCTTCACAATAAAATAGTTGAAAAAGGGCTGAGATTATTGAAAATAATTGTATTGGCAAGGAAGGAAGGCAAGTTTTTAAGGGCAAATATTTCAAGTTTTTAAAGCCAAGTCCTCCTATTATGAATTCTATTTCCAACTTTCTGCTACTTTATTTTATTATATTCTACTGGACAAAAATGTTGTAGAAAGACATAAAACACGCTTTAAATGTTTCCCTTCTTCATATGTATCTTGCATGTTAGGTCAGTTGCTCCACTTCACAGCTCAGCTGAAAATTTATAATAAAAACACAGAGGTAAAATACATTTGAAGAATGCCACCATAAAATACGCACTTCTTTGCTCTTTCAAAGAAACTCAAGGAGTTTCTCCACTTGTCACACAATGGTAAGGGTGATGGGAGACAAAAGGATGGAATCAAAATTATTAACAGATTGTTCCCATCTCTCTGCTGTATGTCACTGTGGTTTATAATATCCTTAGTCATGTTTGGGTTTTGTGTTGTTAGAGGGGTTTTCCTTTTGGTTGCTATTGAGTCTGGCACAGACAAAGTATCTTCAAGCCATGACCTACTAGAAATTTCTACACTAATAAAATAAAATAAAAGGTTATTAATTATTGCAATCTGCATACACACTAACATTCATATTTACTGACTTGTTATAAGCACCTTTCATACATATACAGACATCAATGTGAAGTTGGGAAGGACTACAAAAAAACTTCATAAAGAAATCTACTAATTTCGTCAATGTCTGACAGCTTCATTAAAAGACTTCACTGGAATGATACAATCCAGCACCAGAATCTTAAACCTTGGTAACCTTAACCCAGCAGGGCAGAAGCTGGAAATGTTTGTTTCATTTGGAGAGACTGCCATTCTAATGCTTCAGAGCTTCTCAACCATATTAGAAAGGCATCTCTCACAGGCAGCATCTACAAAACCAGTAATAAAGTCAGCTGTTGATCTCTAATAAATGAAATAAGAACAATGCCAGACATTCCCAGAATCAACAGAAAGATAGAGAAACTTGAACCACTGAGAAGTGAAATAACATTCCACAAAAAAGTCAGTAAAAGAAAAGAACACCCAATTCTACTGACATATTAGATTGGCCCCAGGATGGGATATTCCATCTCAAAGAAGTCAAACATACCAGGTTAGGACAACTAGTTTGAGTTGTCATAATGCCATTATTCTCTATAAAAAAATAAATTCTGAGATTTCATTGACCCCAATTTCACACAATGAATTAGAATGCTTAGAATTGTAAATGTTAAAGAAACAATCTTTATAGAAGTCCAGGTCTTAAAATGCAAACTTTTGAAAAGAGTTCCTCAGGTATTATTTCAAGCTGTCAGCTTGGTTAGTAAGAAACTGAAAGCTTAAGAGTAGAAACAGTCTGATGAAGTCAGTGGGTCTACACACACTGGATTCAGTCACACTGGATTTTTTCTTTAATGTTGATGCTCCAGAACTGCCCAGGAGACTGCTTTCATGGTAGATAAAGTTTAAAAATATAACCCACATCCTTTAGCACTGAAGTCAACCATTATTAACTTCTTTCATTCAATAAAGAGTGACTTCTTGATCTACAAAGTCTCCTGGTCACCTATCAAAACACGACCTATTTGCTCCATTGCTTACTATTATTAAGGATCTTTCTCAGGAGTCATTTGACATACCCCTCACTGATACTGTCCCTTTCCCTATATTTGTCTTCTAATCCATCTCATCTGCCTGGGTGAGCTCTGCATTCTCCTTTCCCCATTTCCTCCTCCTAAGAGTTCTTGACTCTTCAGTGTGTCTTCCTCTTCACTTGTTTTTATGTCCATACTATATCCTAGAAATGCACCAAGAAAAAAGGACAATTACTTTGAAAATAGTACGAATCCCACTACTATGCTGCTTCTACTCTCCTTACTCAAAAAATATTCATTAGCAGTTGTCTGATTTCCTCTTAGCACGGAGCACAGGCAGATCAGGCAGCTGCTGCAGCATTGCCACTGTGAACTCTGGGGTGAGATTGCAGCGGAGGAGACTGTGCTCACATGGCAACTCCACAAGCGACGTGAACTATGTCACCCTTTAGCGACAAAGGAACTGAATGATACATTTGTAATGGACAGAAACTTCTTAATATAGATATGTAACAAACTAACATTTATCTTCACGTAACTTCCTTACATTTCCAAAACGTAAATAATTCAGGAGAGCTGGTTTAAGTCTTGCTATCACATAAGGTACCTTCAGAGTACACATATCGTACTATTAGTAGCTGCTTTACATAGTCAGAGAAATGTAAAGGAATGTTACTGCAAGTAACAACTGACCCCCTTTACATTATATGTAAGGGAAAATGCATCAGAACATATCCATATAATAATAATAATAATAAAAAAACCACCTGAGACAAGGCCCATCAAACCTCTCTAAAAAGCTTTGCTTCTGTATTTGTTTCAACCTTGCACAAACTTAGTGGGGTTTTCTAACAAAGGAGACTAAAACCTAAATATTCTTATTACATAAATAATGCAATAGAACCTCGTTGTAAGTATACTTCGGAGCAACTAAGAATGTTTAATGACTTTTTTTCTAGGATTCTCCCCTAACTTGATATTTCAAAAGCTGTACAGTACATCAGCTAAAATAATGCACTGATGGGAATATCCTGACAGAAGGTAAGAAATCTGCCACTGTCACACTTAATTTTCTTTAAAAAATAATAATAAAAAAAAGCTACAACACCAAAAAGAACATTTAACTACAAAACTATAATTTATTTTCTAATATGTCTCTTCATATGTGCTAGCTAGCTCCGGTCTCTTTCCGTTTAGAAGGTATTAGACAACTTGGCAAATACATGTCAATAAAACAAACTTTAAAAAGGTCTCCAGATATTCAACCCTGCAAAGGTCTGAGCACCTGAAAGGTGAGAGGTTCCCCAGATGCTTAATGCTTAACAAGAACTTTCCATATCTCTCGAGACCAAGCCTAAAAGAGCTTTTTATTTCTTAGTGCCAACTCATTTAATATAAATCTATCTCCTTCATGATGTGTTTTCTGGGAAATGTGAGCAGTGTCCTGTCTTTGAATAAATCTTTACCTTTTCAAGCCTCAGAGTTCTCGGTAACATTTTAGCAATATACATTTACAGCTTACTTTGCATGAATTAATGTGACTTTCCCATAAAAGTTGGCTTTAACATCATCAATAACTGACAAGTGTTAAATAAACTCTCTGGAAAGCAAAGCTCAGGATGAGATGAAGACTCCCTGCAGGCACCCCACCTGGCAGCAAGAAGACAGAGGCCACTGCAGCTGCTCGTCCCCACCACTCCAAAGCTAACTGGGACATTCCAAGGCAGCAGCTCTTGTAAATATTTTGAATGTCACATTCACAAGGAACATAGCTGGGCAAACCAAGTGCACCACTGGGATAGAAGTTACTCTGAGAAGACATAGGTTTTACAAGAGCCAATGCTTTCCACTTCCCTGCTCATGAAAAATCCTGGGCTAGCGTATAGCCAAATTTTCACAGGTTTTCTCCCATTTTTCAGGTTACAGAGCAATACAAACATCCTAAAAATCAGGCAGAAAACAAAATATTTACAAGCACTTCTGACATCTGCCCTTACACACCACTGTCTGCCACTTTCCTTGACTTGCTACCTGTCCTTTCCAGCCTAAACCCATTCACCAGCACATCAGCCCTTTCACCTCCACTCATGCGAGGTGCCATCCCACGGTGGTATCCATGTGGAAGCTCCCTGTGCCCTGGCTCCATGCACACTTCCATTTCTACAACTCGGGCGAGGAGAGAAGGTAAGATCGGGGGCCTGAAGGGAACATCGAGAACTGTTTCAGAAGATAACTGAGCAATACACATTTCCAGCATAGCTGCTCTGTGCATGCGTACAGCAAGTCCAGGGAGATAACACATTCAAGGAAGACAGTCTCCTCTGGCTGGGGAGGCTGTCTGGAGAAGGAATTACAGGGCGAGGACAGGACTCTTCCTCGGCACTGGGCCTCTGCCAAGACGAGGCAATGGGATGAAAGGACTTGACCTCTGAAACTCGCCTGAGGATTAAATGAGCTTCTTCACATGGTGTACAAATGTAACTGTTTTGATTGTGGTTTGCCATCCTACTAGACTGTAATAAGAGGTTTTCTCTCAGCATAAACAAATTACATCAATGGCCCAAGGCATCATGGGACAGCATGCACACATTTCCTCCATGAGCACCTCCTCTGTGTGACATTGCACCAACCCTTCATCGTAGCAGGGAGGAATAACCTTCCTCACCCACAGGCAGGGCAGGCCACCACAGGCAGATCCTTGCTGGACACCATCATGGTACTCAGTCAAGACAATATAAAAGAGACATTACATGCAAAAATTTAGTATGACAAAGATCCTTCAATATAACTTTTGTAAATGACCAAATCTCCTCATTCTCTACCCTGACAGTCACCAGTGACATCTTCTCAAAGTCTAATGTGAAGATGACAAAGGGCTGAGTTCCAACACCTTTACCAAAGAAAATACAGATGCATGAGGAGAGTTATTTTGAAGCTTCTAAGAATATTTTAAGTAACAGAGTTAAAAGCAGATACAAAAATACCAATTGTCAGAAAACATCACACTGCCTGAAAGACAAGTAACAATTATCTTACATGGTAACAGATGTTGGACCTCACCCAAGGTGACACAGCATAAGCAAAGAGCATTTCCCCTTTTCAGCACCCCATCTCAAACCTTACAGTTAGTTACACTAAAAAAAAAAAAAAAAATCAAAACGTCATATAGTGCCATCAAACACTCAGCAAGGGGCCTCTGTTATGCAAAGTTCCCACCTCAAATTTCTCAGCAAGAAGCTACTCCTCATTTGTACCATGACAGGCGACATGCACGTGCAGCACATACACCTGGCTATTCACCACACATAAAGCACGTGCTGGCTGCTGCCCCTCCAAGGCCCCATGCCTTACTTCTCAGTATTACCAGCAGAGGCAATTCCTAAAGCAGAATCTGATAAAAATCTGAAAGAAGTAGCTTCTACTATCTGGATGATTTAACTGATATATGCTAGAAGTCTTTCTTTCATGTAGTGATACACTGAGCCTGGTCCTGTTATAAATACATCCAGCATAAGAATAATCACATACGCTGCCAGGGATAAGAGGATTCTATGTACACGGCAATCAGCCTTGGTCACTCTGAGTGAAACACTCAGGGAACTGCAGAGGGAAAAAAGAAAAGATAAAGTCTGTTGTAAAGATATAGTATTGTGTCATTTCTATTACTCATTTCATTCCACTGATGAAGAGTTACTCTGATGAACTAGGGAACACAGCCACAAACTTCAGACAGCAGCTTTCCGAAAGTAACAGATCTAGAAGCTTTCTCATTTTAAATTCCAAGAGAACACTGGTATTGAAACAAATCAATCTCTGTATGCTTCCAAATATCCAGGGGGATATTTGTGTTTAACAATATAACAACACATTAATGCCTCCCAAACATTAACAATGTGACACTGCTCGTTACTGGTAGTCAAACAGACACTCACTCCTTCACAGCTAGAATGTATGATTGAGTCCTAGCTGCTAAGAATTAAAGAACAGATCAGGTTAATGTGTAGAAGGGATGATATATGCAGAGTTCTCCCTCATGAACTGAAGACAGCTTCTTGAAAGACTTTCTGCAGGTTCAATGAATACTAAGCAACAGAAGTGAGCTTAAGTGAGTACTTGAGCTTCTACGGCTGCTGCCTCAGTACGAAGAGCTTTTCTGTACCCTACACTGAGGGGTCTGAGAGCTGGCAAGAGCTGCAAGGGGCTCCATGGAGCTAAGGTGCCAGAGGGCTGTAAAAGCAAAGTGGAAAGTGACGCATCCATAGTATTTTAACACTAAAGAGAAATCTGAAGCTTGCTTTTCAGAAACAGCTGCCCTTCACATACAGGACAGCAATGATGGAAACTATTCAATTAGAGCAGAAACTTTTAAAAGGGAGCAGGAATGAAACTATTCTACTCCAGGACATCCTTACCTCACTTCACATACCCACGTACTCACAATCAGGATTCGCACATACGTATTTATTTCAGCCCCAGATCTTGTAGGGATTTGTCTGTGGAGTGCTGAGAAGTATTAGCAGTTCAGTCCAAAACCTTGTGCACATCACGTAAGATGAATATTGCTCAGCTTGAGTAGAAATAGCCATTGTTAGAAAAGGAGTCTCCTCAATCATTAATCATTTCTACATCAGCATATACAGTCCAGGCACATTCCTTGTTTTGGTGCACCTCTGAAAGCATACATTTACAGTCTAGAGGAAGGCTACGAAGAGATGACAAATCACCTCACACTACAAAAGAGAAACATTTGGCTAACTGACTGGTACTGAGCAGCATCCAAAACAACAAAAAAGTTGTTCTCTCTTTTCTGCTAAAAAGTTCAGCACTCTTCTTCCCCCTTTCCTTTCACTGAGTGAAGATGGTTGGCCCAGCTGGTTTTATCTCAGTGACTTGCAACAGCTATGCTCATCTTCACTACAGGCACACGTGGCTCATCACAACAGTCTGTGCCTAGAAGACACTACCAGTCTTCCACCGGACCTTACTATCAATGCAAATACTTTTAATTCTCATTTCAAAGTCCATCTGGTTTTTCAACCAAAGTGTTATTTTCCCAGAAGTTACTGAATATTTATAATTGTTTGTGTATAGACTCAGGCATTTATCTTTTCCATTTCTCACCTAGTTGCTACTCTGTAAGACTGCCTACCGAAGAATAGCCAAAGGCAAGTTTAATTTTTCGTTGCTCTCGAGAACATATGGAGCAAACCAAGTAACTGCTTTTGAGTTTTCATCCTTCTAATTCTGGGCAATATGCATTTTTCAGGATAACACCACTATGAGCCTAAAAGTAATAAATCCTTTTAAATGCTGTACATCTTTGAAATATAAAGTATCCATTGGCAGCAACTCCAGGAGAGGGGGAAAGTGTTTTATATAGGATTTTCATACTCATTTAAGTATTTTGGCTTCAAAGACAGAGGTAATATTAGGTACTTTCATCACTTATACAAGGTTATACAATTTTTTTAAAAAAATTTACTTTTACATCATACTTCCTGTTCAAACAGCTTCAAAGCCTCAGTACTTTAGAGTGTTCACCTAATAAAGCAATCCATTCTTTCATGTATTTGCACGATACAGGTATTAAGCTTTCCTTACTTAAAGGAAGAAAAGTGTTAACTGGACAACCAGATTATCATTCTGACAGCCTTCTGCATCCAGGAAGACAGAATTGCATCCTTGCATCTGACAAAAGTATTTCTCGCCTTTATAAAAGCACTGTGGTGTAAAGTTACGATGTTAGAGGTCTTTGATTTCCTTACTTTTGTTTCAAAATACTATTCCTATTCGATGAAATTTTCAAAAGATGTCTTAAGCCCACATGCTGGATTTCTTGGCCCTGAACCATGCATAAAGCTTTCCAGCTTCCTTAATTTTTCATTCACACGAAAACATGAGGAAGGGTGAGCTGCAATCCAGCATAACTCAAATAGGAAGCTAAGAGTAATGACAGGTACTAGTTCTGCTGAATATTACAAAGTTTTGTTGGTTTACAAGCTTTTTCCTGAATGTCAGTGAAAGATCCACACTAAAAAGAAAGAAGCCTTGCATCTACAAACCACTCGGGGAAAGTAGGTATGTAAAAACCACAGAACTACACTGGCTTTAGAGGAGAAGACCATTTCTCCCAGATACTAGCTCACATTTTTGTGTAAGATAAGAAACGAAGCCACCTGCAAACAGAGAAAGCTCAGTGTGGAATCCAGCTCGTGTATTCTTGTCCACACTGTGTGAACAAACAGAGCACACGGTATCAATTCCATGCCTGGGACCACGCTCCCTGGCAGATCACTGCAGTCATGTCCAGCTGCCACCATAAGGCTCCTAAGCCAGCTGCAGATGTCAAATGCTGTGTGAGTTGATGGGCATGCATATTGCCTCTGCTGCCTGTAGCAGCACAGGGCAGCCATGCTGCACAAAGGTACACAAACCTAATGACAAGGTCACCTCTCAGGCCCACATCACATCTGACCTGCCAGACCTCTAGGGAGACCTGGGTGCAAAGCAAGAACTGCTCAGCATACAAGCCAAATATAGCGGGGCCACTGGGCTGAAAACGATGTTGTGGAAGAGGCCCTGGCTCTGAACTTGAGCCAACAACGTGCCCTCACTGCAAAGAAGCAATCAGCTTCCTAAGCTGCATAAGCTGCATTAGACAAAGTGTCACCAGCAGGTCAAGGGAAAGGATCCTTCCCCTCCGCTCAGCATGGCTGAGACACACTTGGAATGTGGGATCCAGTTCTGGGCTCCCCAATGCAAGAGAAACAAGGACTTACTGAAGCAAGTTCTCCAGCAAAGGGCAACAAAGAGGATTAAGGAATGGGAGCATCTCTCATACAAGGAGAGGCTGAGAGAGCTGGAGAAGAGATGCCTTAGAAGAGTCTTAGCAATCTGTAGAAATACCTGACGGAGGAAGGAAGTACAGATTCTTCACTTAGGTGCCCAGTCACAGGACAAGAGACAGTGGGCACAAGCTGAAATTCCACTTAAACATAGGAAGAAACTTCTACAGTGAGGGTGGTCAAACACTGGCATGAAAGCCCACACAGGCTGTGCAGTCTCCCTGAAGATGCCCAAAATAAAACCAAACAGAGGCCTGACCAACCTGCTGTAGCTGACCCTGACCTGAACAAGGTGTTGGACTAGATGATCTCCAGAGGAACCCATCCAATCTCAATTATTCTCTAATTCTGTAAGAAATAAAGTATAAGCCATATTAGCACTTGTAAAACTAGTAAGAACACATATAAAGAAATATGGGGTTTTTAAGCTGAGAGTGTCAGTCATTGAAGTTTTATCAGTAGACTCAAGCAAGTTACTACTTTCATTCTTCACTCTTCATAGAGGAAGGAAAAACTGTTTTAACCCCATAAAATTTCTTCTGTCAGTTAAATAGGAACTTTTATCAACAGTAGTTTACCAACCAGCTCAGAAAATAAGTGGCAAAATAACACATAAAAAAAACCAAATTAGTATATTATTCTATTTCCCCCAAGCCTTCACTGCCAGTCTTGAATTTTTAAAGTTATTAACATTCTAATTAGTACACATTGAAATAAAAAGTACCTATTGTGATAAATAATTACACACCCAAGAATATTGAAATGTTTATGAAAACAAATTTCTTCATAATTCAAAATGATAGCATACATTTTTCCGTTATGCAGCACATGGAAGCGTGCTGGCCGCATGCTTATATTCCATCTACATGTGGCCCGTGAAAATCACTGCCAAAAGCAAGAGTTCTCCTTGAGAGAACAAACAAACAAAAAGGAAAGAACATAATAAAAACATTTGTCTGAGTAACTCATTACCAAATTACAAGAAATTAATAAGCCAATAACCTTTTTCAAAGAAATCCATCTCACTTAGATTTTATTTTACTATTTCATGCCAATGATGAGACTGAGTCAAATAATTTACATTCAAATGTGAATGTGAAGTTCCCAAGGCTGTGTGTATAGGGAAGAAATCCAAGGAAACAGTCTGGTCTCTTACTGCAAACCAAAGAAAGCAATTCTCAGAATAAAACCTGACATTTTCTAAAGTCACAAAACAATAAAGTCAGACCATTTCTTCCTTTGAGGAGTTTTTGTTCATCTCACTACCTTGAAATTCCTCCATAGGGGAGTGGTATCTTCCATTTATACTCAAGGATAAGCACCTCCATTCAAAACCCACAAATCCTGGCATCCCTCTGATGCTGACACTCAGTGAGGAACAGCGCTGCCCTGATCAAGTCTCCTGCCTTGCCTTCTTGCCAGGATGCTTTTTCACAAAAGCTCCATCCCAACTCAGCATCTCCTGAGCATATTTCGCCAGGAAAAGGAACACAAACGTGCAGAACTAGCTAAATGCATACTCCATGACAAATGGGGCATGTGACTTTCACTGATGTCACAACAGCATCAGCTGTAGAATTTGACTCAATGTTAAGGAAAAGACAACATGAAAAGATGGAACAAGTCATTATGCCTTCGACCAGCCTAGTGCTCCTTACTATCAGAGGTAAATGAACCCCTCCTCTTAACAAGCACTTACCCACAACTGGATTCAGCTGCATCTTGTACTGGCATGGCATGCTAATATTTATTGGAAATAAAAATACTGAGGAGTATTATAAAGTAGGAAAGGTTGTTCTGCCCTCCATGTCATGATGATTACAAATTAAGGCAATGCCCAGTTAAAGAGACACTATTCAAAGTCTGGTAATAAAGCTATTTCCAGAGGTAAAATAGACAGACCTCTGTGAATGCTTAAGCTGTGCTGGACATACCAGCAATATCTGAGGGGGAAGAAACAGTGAGAGAAGAAACAACCCCCATTCATGTTAAAGGGATTAGGATCAGAGTCTTGCAGACAGAGGTACTCCACAAGACACACAGAAATCAAATATGTTTCAAAAGTTCTACATAAAATAGAAGCAATGCCAAAATTTTTTTCAGGATAAACTTCAATGCACTACATTTATTCCTAGCCAGATCACACTCACAGCCTGTTGCCCATACTAGAGAGCACTTTGGCTAAGCCAAGGCCATTCCAGAGAGGTTTCACAGATCAGAAGATGCATTAAGGGATTTGATTTACAGGAATTATTGTAATGTTTTCTAATCTAAGTGATACTGCATTAAACCCATTCTAATAGCCAAATTAATACAGTTTAGAACAGGAAAAAGAAAAGACTGCTCTATCAGCTTGCAAAGCCAAGCACCTTCTGACCATCAACCTAATACACATTTCACAATAAAACCATACACTGGAGAGGGCATTAAATGTTAAATGTAGTGAATATAAGTGTAGTGATGCACAGTGCCCAGTGGGAGGAAAGTTAGGTGGAGCGTGCAACTTAATCACAGCAGCTCCATGTGGGAAAAGCTGGAAATGTAAGGCACATAGGAAAGAACTAAGTTGTCCCAAAGCAGCAATCCCATTTCTCACTTTGTTCAAAGGCTCACAGGATTTACCTTCTACATAATAACTGCAACCTAAGGAAGCACACTGAAAAAATGACAGGCAAATGAGTACTCCACCACTCAGTTCCCATTAGCAAACCATATATGCTGAATTCCAAAAAGCCTCCTTCGCTGCAGTTTTTAGTAATTCATGGAAGCCAATTACTGAGTGCTTGTAAAACTCTTCAGATGCTTCTTTGACACCCTAGCTCAGCTAGGTTTGTACAACAGGCACAAACCACACACTCCCCAACCACTTGAAACAATTTGAAGGTAAAGAAGCCAAGACGCACATCAAACTTCTAGCTAATTTCTATGGAGCTTTGCACTTCTGCTGTTGTTTCTGGTTTCCATTTTATTCCAGTACTACTGCTATAATTTAATGATTTACATAGCACCTATATCCATAGCTATCAGCCATCTTTCCTATATAGCCTTAAAAGGACTTGTTTAGATTTGCAGGGGGAGGGGGAGGGGAGGAAAGGGGGTTCCTTCTGACCGCACTATGTCAAGGTTGTCGGAAGCCAGCAAATCCTGGCCTCCTGACCCATTTTTAAATAGCAAATTATCAAAACAGTCCTCACACTGTTTCTCACTAAAATCAGTTTTATGATTCTCCTCATAGTGAGAGATAGAAATCTGCATTTTGGTGACAAACAGAATGTGAAGCATTCTATAATTTTCACTTTAAAAGGATGCAAGAATCGCTGGCTCCTTACAAACTTGACATACTCAGCACACACACACAAAAATTTAAACAAGTCCTTTTAAGGCTGCATAGCTTCTGTCCTTAAAAAAAAAAAAAAAAGAAAAAAAAAGAAAAAAAACCCTCACATATTTGCTGGACTGGGTTGCTAGCGCTTCCCAGGGCTCTTCTCCATCTCTTTACAAGAATCAAACTGTGCCCTGTCCCCAGACACATGGGGACAAACCCAAACCTCATTCCTCACTGCTGAGGAAGGGATGGCCAAGTGACATTTCTGCTGCTTGGCAGAAACCTTAGAATAAATTATAAAAAACAAGAATAATTTTAAATTATACTTCAAATGGAAAAAAACCAAAAAACAAAAAAAAAAAAAAACAAAAAAACTGGGGGAAAATAGAATTGGATTAAATCACTGAAACTACAAGCTATTTTTCTGCCCCAGTGAAACTAAAGCTCAGTCTTCATTTTCCTAATGCACTTGATTACCGATCTTTGCTGGCTTCAGTTTTGCATTTCCTCCCTTTGTGATATTAACATACTTTAAAGCCCAGAAGACCAATGGGTACACAGGATCTGTCCCCATCATAAATACATTCCATAACAAAAGATTCAAGAGATGAAAATATCTCCTAACTTTTTCAGTTTTTATGTCCTCCAGCATGTTTTGTCTCCATGGATACTCAAGGCTCTACTTTTCATTTATTCTGTGTGGAAATATGAGCCTTTGAACAGATACATACAACACTAATAGTCCTTACACACAAAAACCACCACAAATTCCTCCATGCAAATCTTTTTAATATAAAATACTTGTTCTGTGAAAACCAATATGTCTTGTGGAGCCCACAAGTCCTGGGCAGAATAGGTATTTCCTATTTCAGTCAACTTTTTTTATGAGAGAATGTGACAAGAGAAAGGTGAGCATCAGCTGACCGAGAGGCTGTTCAAGAAACATCCTGCTTCTATGGAATAAGCTCCTAATTGCTAACTTGAGTTTATTTATGCCTAGTTTATGATTCATGGCTGTCCTTTAATGGAAAGAATTCTTTCTTTTGTGTTTATTCCCTTGATGTGTCATTGACAATAATCACACCCTTCTCGTCTTCCCTTTCACTATACTAAGCAATGTTATCCTCCTCCAATCCTCAAGATGAGAGTGCCTCTATTTCCTTAATTGTTTTCACACAATTTCTCCAGACATTAATTCATCTTTCTTGAACATGAGGCACTGGAAATGTACTCCTAATTCCCAGTGAAACTGTATCAGTGCTCCTTCCAATGCTATAAACACTTTTCTTTCTCTACCAGAAATGTAACACCAAATACAAGGCTTGTGGTTAGAAAAGGAAAAAAAGAATCCCACACTTTTCAAAAATGCAACAACTATCAAGGAGAACCATCAAATTATCCTGACACAATCTGGCCTTGGTAAAGTTATGCTTCATTTTCCTCTCCCATTCATCATTATTCCTTGTTTTTAATAATGACTTCCTTGTTCTAAACTCTTTCATATAACAGATGTCAGAATAATCAATCTACAGGTGCCCAAGCCAGATTTCTGCATCTTTTTAACACGAAAAAAATGTATTTGTTATTCTCCAGTCATATGTGAGCAGCTCTGGAAGGACTGAGCTATCAAAAATGCTTGAGATCAGATTTTAAGGTTTATGTGTCAGCCCCTACAATATTTTAAGCCGATGTCTAATGACACAGCCAACATAAACCTTGCAGAGAGAGTAATATATTCTACAAGAACAATGAATATAGCTAGGAAGAGGACCTTTTGCCATTACCACAGACATTAAAGGATGGATATGATATGGCTCCCAGGATCCGGGAAGATCAGACACTCAGGTTTTATTCTTAAAACAGAGATTCTATTTTTCAGGTCCTCATTTACACAAATAACTTTGGGTTTAATACAGAACCTCCAACATTATCACTCTATTGAGAGTGATAATGAGGTAGAAAATATCTCATTTTGAGATAATCTCTACATTATTTTTAAGGTATACTACTTATTCAATGCATCATGGCTTCATTTCAGTCCCTGATTCTGTGTCTGAAGGACATCTTTCATTTGCATTATCTTCCCCTGCAAAGAACTCAGCTTAACTTTTTACAATTTGCACAGAAGCCTTTAGCCCTTGTGGGCAGCATCTCTGCTTACCCGTTATTCTGAGGCAGTTAATCGTATATTTGCATTTCCAATAGAATGCTTTATGTGCCGTTTTGACAGCTTGGGGACCTTGTTTTCTGGAGAAAAAAAAAAAAAAAAACCAAAACCTGTCCCCTGATCTCTTCAGTTCAGTTAATTAATTCCCTCAACTTTGTTCTCTGCATTTTCAAATTCCATTTGAAACTGGTTGTCAGCATTTGTTCCAGTACTGTTTTCATAGTTAGCTCTTCCACAAGGTCATTCCTACATACCAAAGCCAAGCCTGAAATGGAGTGATCTTTTCATTCAGTAACTATTAGCAGAAGAAATATGTTGACTACTACATCCAGAAATATCCTTCCTATCATTATTAATAGCATCTTCGCCAAGGAATAAAAGTTTCCCATAGATATGGATCTCCCAGTAGTATTTCCTTCTCTAGCAACGTTGACTTCTACACAAAAGCAGAACCTGGCATCTACATCAGACCTCCAATGCCATCTTACTGCACCTCACATCTCAAACCTGCCCAGAGAAGGTACAGCAGGACAAGGAGCAGAGACCTGTGCACTTGTCCACCCCGCCAACCAAGAGGCCTTCCAGGCAACCAGCAACTGGGATTCCCTTCTCACCACCCCCAGGCCATTCTGGCACTGTGTGGACAGGCTGGGAAGCACAACTAACAGTGTTGCATATTCCATTAAAAAAATTCACTAAGAATCCATTTTTAAAGTACTCCAAATGACAGAAAAATTTAAAGATTCATAAACTTTTCCACAGTTTTTAAAACTTCTTAGATTTGTGGATCTCTTCTATCAAAAAATGTGAGAGAATTGCCAGTCTGACCTAACAGAAGATTTTTATCATTATTAGATATATGTTTACAGACGGACAAGTTTGAAGACAATTTATTCTTAATTTGGCATTTCAGAAGCAGCTCTCACCTTCGCAGCTTTAAGTGCAGTTGTATTTATTAACACTTTGCATGAGTCACCACTTCCAAATGCCTTATGCTGTCCTTAAAATCATACTGGCATATATTTCTTTTTAACATTTTGCTAAGTGCTACTAAAACTTTACAGCCCTGGGGGGAAATTATGTAGGAGAGAGCTGGCACACTTACACTTTAAACAATGAGGCACACATAGATCTGTTCATCCTTTACCCCATTCAGATTCACAATAAGCAAAAAACCACCTTTACTTAATGTAATGTCATCCACAAAATTTTACAAGTATGGATTACACTTCCCCCAGAAAATGCAATGGATTCCTGACAACCCTGCACAAAGGGACACTGCTTAGCACAAAGATAATGATCTTAAATCTTACATGTAGCCATGTGAAAGAGGGAAAAAAGCCAACATTAATTTAAAAAAAAAATGTATTCAATTTTAAAAATAAATAGGTTTGCAATAGATTCTCTTTAAAGAGTATGTACTGTTTTGACTTTATTTAGTCTTACATTTTCTGTTTTCAAAAGTCTGGCAAAACAGAAAGAATTGCACCACTGAAGTGAATTAGTTAGGAAGAAGACTGAAAAAGTTCACATTATTTCTTTAAAGTTGGTGAGGTCATCTTTGTCAAATACCTATATAAGTTCCAGGCAGACGTGTGTTTTTCCCATTGACAATGTATCTGCAACCACTGACAGTGAAATGTAGAAGCTGGAGGCTTCCTCCAAATTAAGCTATCCATACAGAAATGAGTTACTGTCACAGGAGAAGTGGTGCAAACAAACTGAATCTGCTCATTTAAGCAGAGGGTTTGCTCACTGTAACGAGCATCTGCTTCACCTGCGGTGGTTTAATGTGGCAGGAACACACCTAGGACCTCCTTCCACAGTTGCTGCTCCAAGTGCCAGGAGTTTTTATACCCCTGGGCCATGCCACAGACACTGGCAGAAGGGCAGGGGGCTGCAGCAGCTGCAAGGGATCAGTGCTTGGGCTGTGGGCTGGCTGCCAGACACAACAGCAGCAGGGTCACCTCATCTATGCCTTTCTCTCTCTCTCATCAGTACTTTGCAATTTCCCCTCCTTTTCATCCCCCATTATCTTCAGTTTGCTATCTCCCAACTCCACCTCTCCCTCTTCTGTCCCCAAAACTAAGCACCATTAACCAACACACTTCAAGAGAAACTCCAGCAGAATGAGAAAGATGAGGTACATCTCTCACCTTCCCTCTCCTCCACTTGCAGAGGCAGCAGATCTCAGTCTCTGAGAGGATGCTTCTTCCTTACTTAGGAACTGCAGAATAAAGTTGATTAAGGCAACTACTTAAAAGATGGGAAATAAAAAGAAAAAAGTAAAGCTATGAGCTGAAAAGGTTGCCAAGGGCGGTATTCATCTAAATGAAGAACACTGCAATGTTGATGTCAGCTGCTAAGCTTGGGCTCCATTTATAGTTGGGGTGAGGAAAGGATCATGACAGAGGACATTTTCCCTTTGACTTCAGGCCATGAAATGAGCTCCTGTCACTCTGCTCTCACATTTTTTCCTCAGTGTGTGAAGTTCATTCCTGGAGAAAGCAACAAATGAAGAGGACAGTGTCTGGGCAGAGACACAGAATAAGGGTGCCCCTCACAGCAGAGCCAGCATCCCTTCCACAGGCAGAATAAAATGAAGGGAGGAAAACCTGGATAAACAACAGGCCAGCAAACGTGCAGTCTCAACTAAAAGCTCATATGCTCATGTTTCCCCAAGAATATATTTAAGTCAATATGAAAAGTTGGTCACAGGGCTCTGGAAGAGCCCTTCAGCTGAAGGCGTGAACTGAAAAAAACATCCAATTTCTGAGACACAGACCCTGTTGTGTTTATCTAAGAGATTACACATAGCTGTGTGCAACAGTAAGGGGCAGTGATCCACAGCCCAGGAGGTCCCCCACGTCTTACATTCCGAGATAGTGGCCAAGGCAAATTTTGCTAACTTTTCAAGTATTTTCCTTCCCAAGAAATCACTTCCCAGTTTCACGCAATTATGAAGAGTTACAGGCTCAAAGACTGATTTTCTTATAAAAAGTAACATTAAAACACAACAAATATGCTTCTTGGAAACTTTCAGGAAAAGGATCAGTCCCCTAATTTGCCAGACATGTAAGTAATAATTGCACTAGCATGTTTCCAGAGCGCTTTTTATCTCTTTGCTGTTGCCATTCTCTTTGAAGAAGTAGATTCTCGGGAGAACAATAATTAATAGAGTCAGTCTAGAGATCATTTCCTCCAGTCCCTCTGCAGTGCTAAACTGTAGGAGTCTCCAGGAAACAGAGTAAAGTGGACAATCTAAAAACAATATAAACCTACTACAAAAGGCAGGAAGACGTGTACCAGAGCAATGGGGGGTGATGCACATGTTTAAGGGAGCTCCAGAAAAGCTATTCTTTCTTTGTCTTTTTTTTTTGGCCATTTTCCTTGATGCTCAAACCTACAGAGATTTACTAAGACTAGAAGCACATGTTTCAAAGGTCATTTAGAAAGTAATTTAAATACATTTAAGATTACATACATATAAACCTACAAAAAGCATAAGTGAGCCAGGAAACACTGTGTGTCAGGAAACAGTCCTGACACAAGCGTAAGAAACCCATGGCTAAGAGAAAGGATCATCGCGCACTCCCCCCTGAATAAGGCCAAATGGAAGACACAGTTTGGATCCCAAAGTAAAGAAAAAGCACATAAGCATCAAAAAAAGGCAACAGAAAGCAGGCTATCAAAACTAATATATGACCTGAGAAGCTTCTGGATGAATTATTTTTATGCCTCAGATCCAGCCTACGTGCTGCAGAAGAGGCACCCTCCTGCAAGCACAGCTACGGGTAAAACTGCATCAATATAATTACTGCAAATTCACCTCTGCTTTACCAATACATATATCTGTGCCTTTATATTTTTCTCCAAGTTGGCATACTGTTCATTTGCTTAACTAATGCAATTATTTCTGCTGCTGTCAGAACCTCAACTTTTTTCTTCCTTCTTTTTATTTGAAAAAAGTTAACACTGGAAAGAGAAGATTTTTAAGGCAAAAGATTTCTGAGAAGCAATTGTGCAAAACTCACCAGTGAGGTTTCAACAATACCAACATTGAAAATACCACAACAGTCCATACTCACAATTAGGCCCGAGAACAGCAAATCTAAGCTTTCATCAGAACATGGAATGCTGCTCTATTTTACAACTCATTAAGGAAATGTTTTTAAATGGATAACTAACTTAGTTTTGGCAAGGTAACTTAGGCATCTTCTAGTAAGTGCAGACAAGCTTTGTTACAGCCTCAGGAGGCCAAGCAGCAAGACTTGCTCACTGCTCCAGTGTGGTGGCCACCATGCCAGTGGCATTCGTTAAAGACCAGCTGTGATGTGGTGATTGGGTAATCTTGTGGATTATCTGAAGTGAATAGCTCCAGCAGGGAAGAAATACAAGAACACAAAAACATACACAACTAATACATTGTAACGTACATACGAAAGAAAAAAGAGAGCAGACAAGTTTCTGATTACAAGGATCTTTTGTTCCCCAAAGAAACATCTTTTGAGCATCTTTTGAGCATTGCTCCTGGTTAACTTGATGGTTTGGCCTTCGCTTACATGGGTATGTCAGCAGGGCTGTTTATATGAATGTGTAACTCGGTCTCAAGTGCTGCTCTTCAGTGATGCTGATGCTTCAGTGAGCAAACAAAAGCTGCAGCTGAAGTCTGGGGGAGCTCTCAACCCCCAGGACTAATGAAAACCAAGACATTGGTAAGTAGTTGGCATGACTCAGGATTCACTGAACACCGGAGGACAGGGGCATTTTTTCAGCCCTTTTTTGAGTGTCAACACAGTTTCTATACAAGGTAAAGTGTTACTCAGACAGAGCATGCACCAAGCACTGGCGTACACTGTCTGAAGGGGCAGTGGTCTTGCAGCAGCTGCCTGCTGCCAGGAATGGAGCTCGGTTAGATATCCAGCTACACCATCAGTAGGACTATATCTACAAGGCCCACCCAAACACCACTTCTCTTCATTACTTCTCTTGTTTGAAACAAAAGTGAACACTCCTATAGCTCCGAGAAGGTCAGGATAGCCCTGACCTTCAGTCTTCACTATATTTGCTTATTTATAACCATCACTGAGGCTGAAAGCACCACTCCCCTAAGGCCGTGATCATCTGAACTGCGTGTGGCACAACATGGACAAAAAGGACTCCAAAATGCAAAGAATCTGCATCATAAGACATAATTATAATGGGTGACAGGAAATACAGAGCCATTCATTTACCCACTTCTGCTTCAAGCAGACAAACCTTGAGGAGATTAGAAGAAAGCTCATGTAAAAGCAACCTCATTTGCCTGATGAATGGAATCAAAACGTCTGTTTCTTTGCTTATTTGGAGCCAGATTGAGAAACTGCACTTAGAGTTAAATCTCTGTCTAAATACCTAAATACGCACTGTGATGAGTCAGAGTATTTATTGTTGCCTTGCTCCAATCACCCTGTTAAAGCTGCATTCAAGCTTGCTTTAAAAGGGATCCACAAAGATAGCTAGAGGCCAGTTTAGGCAAAATAGCGAGACATTAATTCCTCATGGTAACTCCATTAACTGCAGAAACTTATCCCAGAATAAATGTGACCTCCACTTTTCCCCCTTACTTTTGCATCCTTAATAGATAAAAAGAAATTCTACAGAGTTAACAGAAAACTGAGTAGTATTACCATTAGTGGCAAAAAAAAGCTTCATGAGAGAAAACAGCGACATGAATCACCAGGAACAGAACAAGGTTATTTGTGAAAACCAAGGACATACGTACACACTCTATTACACATTATTACTTCTAAATGCACCAAAATGCATTAAGCACTTTACAGAACAAGCTATGTACAAACTCTGCTCTCGTCAGTTTACAAATTTGACTTCATAAACACTGAAACCATCCCCACCCTTGTCAAGCAGCCATGAGACCGCTGGGATTTTCAGAGGCAATGACTGAAATCTGCTTTCAGTTTTGAAGTTTCTTTTATACCAGACCTCAGGAGCAGAGCTGCACCATTACAAAAACCTTCAGTAATATATACTGTAAAGAAAACATTCATCCATGTAAAATTAAACCTTGACTTAGCCTGGTTTTTGCACCCTTAGGAGAGGAGCAGTGTTAGACAAGAGATCAAACCCACAGGTGTCTCAAACACACAAGACAAACACACAAAATGCAATGACAATCTGTACAAGACAAGGTGAAAAACGAAGAGAGAAACATTTTAACATCCATCTTCTGTATCTTTGCAGCTGAAGGTCTTCACTTGAATTTGAAGGGTTCAAACCAAAGCCCCACCTTGCAAAAATGACACCAGCAAAATTAAAGGATATATAATTAACAAATGACAACAGCATGAAGATCTGAGCTCTAACAACCCTATCTTGGGAGAATGTGTGTTAGCAAGTTACACACATAACGTGGGAGAAGTGAAAAACCTTCCTCTTTCCTGTGACTTTTAGTGAAAGGGACACTCTAACATGCAATGCCTCATACGTTTAAGTAAATAGTTACTAATAGCCAATGTATTGTATTTATTTTAACACCAAAACATGTAGAAAGCTGATTAAAAGGTGTAAATATTCCACCAGAAATCATACAGAATGAGTTAGGCTGATAAATGTGCTCTGCATAGCATTTTTATTAAAAACTGTTGAGCATGATCTACAGAGCATCTGTATTTCATGAAGGTTTGTTTTCTCACTTTCTTGCAAGAGACAGAATTTAAGAGAACTTTAAAATAAGCAATAAATAAAAAAACCATCATCAGAAACATGTTAGTAAAGGAAAGGAATTCAATGATACTTCTTCAGTTGGAATTTCAGGCATGAATTCTACATAAAGGGCAAGTGATTTAAACAATTGGTACCAAATATAGTAAGATGTAAGTCAACTCTGCTTAGTATTACATGCTAGCTAAAGTAACAGGCACTCTATTTGCAGGCATAGATAATAATTGTAAGGACTTCCTGCCAATAATATTTCTTGTCAAATACTTTGGGGTTATGCTCAAGATAGAGGAAAAAAAAAAAAAACCAAAAACACCCAGCAGCTTGCAACTCATTGGATTTTCTCCCTGTGTGCATTTTAGTTACTCTTTATTTAAGGTAGGGACAGAAACACTGTCCCCTTCACCTTTTTCAGTCTTCTGAGAGAAAGTAGTTGCAATAGGATAAAACAGTTTTGCTGCACAGCAACAATTACTGGGTGTTATCTGGCAACGCCAGATGAGAAAGAAAAAAAGCCACAGCCCGAGGCCTCAGCTGGCCAAATGAACAGGGCTGACTCCCAGTAAAGGCATTTTTTCAAATTCAGCTGTACAGACCTCAAAGCTGCTGAAAGACAATAAATTTGACAATCAGCCACGTAATTTTTTCCCATCACTTCACAGAAGATGACTAAAGGCCCCTATGATATATTTAAAGGCACAAAAATAGTTCTTGCTTACCTGGGTTTGAGAAAGCCTGCATCAATGCAAATACAGAATGAGATGACTTTAAATGGATGATGGAAATGCAGAAATAAAAAATGATACAAATTGGTGTGACACACAGTATTGGAAAAATTAAAGTCATACCACTGCAGCAAGGGGCACAGCCTTGACTCGAGTTCAGCCTAATTTAGAAGCTAGTAGGCACTCTGGCAATTTTAACTTAGGGCAAGAAATGCTGTTCTAGTATTGAAGGATTTAAATACTCTCCAGTCACTATGTATACCCTCTGGAAATAAAATACATGATTCAGCGTCACTGAAAACAAGCTATCCAAAACTGTGCAGTACTCAATAATTCAATAACTGGAGACTCACAAATTTCTCATATCAAGGAATGCTTTCAAGACTACAAGGCTATCAGAAAATAAAGATTTGCCAGGACCACTTCCAAAGCCATGAATCACCTGTACTGGGATAACTACTGTTCATTAGAGAACCCACAGCAGGGAGAATGTCTCCCAAAAAAAATATAGTTAGCCAGAAGGGAAATCATCAGCTGATCAGCATTCAAAAAGGACAAGAGCATCTCTTATGTAAATAAATGTAAGCAACTCTCCTTGTTACAATAAAGTAACAAAAACATTTGACAGAGTAATGTACAATGTACACAGGACTACATAGTTTGCTCTTTTTACCCTTTTTCTCCTCTGTGATTCTGACAGGTTAATTCTGCCCTCTTGCAATGTTTTTATCATCTTAAATTCCTAAAATACAGAATTTGATATTGCTTCACATGGGCTGTGCATTCATGCATGGAAAATCCTGACTAAAATGCAGATGCATTCTGGAAGACAGGTAAAGGGCAATGAAACTCACAAATTTGCATTTAATTAATCCATTCTCCTGTGGCCTTATTTCAGATTTACATCAATCTAAATCAGACCTCACTAATACATTTCAGGGTAAGACATGCAAAAATAAAAAAAATCCACAAATATTTATAGAGAAATTCATATTGAGAGCCCACAATAACTCTGAAAACAAAGCTCATTACTAGCTACTTCATTCCTTCCAGCCACAGCGTCCAACTGTGGCATCACTCAGCCACAAGAAAACAAAGCAGCCCAGAATGATGCACCAGCAAGATCCCTGCCCAAAAGATAAAACTGTGCCCTGAATCACAATGGAGCAGGAGTTCACTTTCTGCTGAAGAAGGACTGTGAACTGCCTCTGGAAAGCCCAGTGGTTTTAAATCCAAAACTGCCAGGTCATGCTGAGAGCAGAATTGACTCATGCACTTGTGTGACATGGTAGTTTTTACTCCGGGAAAACTTAAGCCTCTGTCCATCATGTACAACTGGAAGCAAGGGATGCAATTTTCAGCTGCTCACAGTTCTGCATCACAGCTGGCAGTCATCTCCCATGTTCCTCCAACAGTCATCCCAGGGAATTCAGCTTTTGGGGTTACAGGGACATGGGTCAGCATCTCCCCTACTCCTGACCTGGAGAGGGGTGTCAGAATGTGCTGCCTGTCACCCAAATAATGCTGAGGGCTATGCACGTGCATCTCTCCAGTGAAAACCCATCACTGAGATACGTACTTGATCTCAAGACCTGAACATGTGGCATCCCTCACTGCAGGGGCAGCCGCTGGGGCTCACATGTGCTTCTCATGGGTTGAAAAAAAAACTCCCTGGTCATTGCTGCTTCCTCTACTTTTGCAAGACACTGCACACACCACAAGAAGTAACTCAGCAGCTCCAACTCTGAGTTTGCTGAAAGACATGGACCCTCCAGTTAATAGCCAAGCTATGTACTTTCTCTCCTGCCACTTGCTCCTACCATTTGTCCAGCTGTGCTCAGAGGCCAGAACAGGCTGCAAACTCGACTACGAAAGCACTCACAAGGGAGACCACAGAAACAGGCATCTGGGAGAGGGAGCAACCAGCTAATCAGGGGGTTCCTCAATTACTCATAGAGATCCTTGCTTGTAAACAAGAAAACCCCTCTGACATTCTACCACAAGTTCCTCAGTGCCATACTCTGCAGTAAAATAAATCACTCACTTTTATTTAAGATAACTTTCATAGAAATGGAGAATATTTCCAGCATTCAATATGTGCAGCTACAAAAGCTGACATTTAAAGGATACATAATAACAGTATACAAGTATTAATGACAGCCTGCAGTGATACAGGACAAGAAAAATTTACCACAGAAGACAAAAATAAACATTTAAGCCCACAATACCAATTAAAGGATGGTTTGTCCAGAGGGTCGCTGGAATGTGAGACAATTTGCCATGGGAAACTGAGGGTGTGGCCTCCGCACAAAGCTGGACTCCACATCTGTTTCAAGAGCTGGGACATATTTCAGCAAGAACAGGACCAGGCTGCAAGTACCTATGGTTTTCTTCCAGCACAATTTGTTTATGGGTTTGGTTTTGTTTTCATACAGATAGCTCTACATACTGTGCTCTTTCAAAACCCCCACCTGGAAAGCAGAAATACATTTCCAAGTTTTTAAGCAATCTTAATCAAACAATGATCTTCAGATTCTTTTCCACAGCTTGTGTTTAAACAAGGTGCTTTGCAAGCCTAGGGATATTTATTAATAGGACCAGACTGGAAAAAATACAGTAATCACATAAATGAGAATTTCAGCCAGCAAGGATACTGAATCCATATGCCAAGTCACATACAGATGAATGTAACAGGACCTTTTACAAAGTAACAGGAAAAAGGAAAAATAGTCATCATTAAACACCATTTAATTTATGGCTCTGCATCAAATCTGACAGCCCAAACAATGCAATTGACTTTGTAAATATTTAAAACTTTGCAAATATCATACTTTTATCAACATCAAAAGGAAACAACTGCAAGTTTCAGGAGATAAGACACTCAGGCCAAAGTTTAGGTGCTATAGGCATACTTGGTTATTCAAGATGCTTGATTTCAAAGAAATTGATCATCTACAGTAAACAAAAACAGTGAAGACTGGCTCTAATCTACTATAATTACATAGCATAGTAGTAGTTATAAAATCATAGGATCATCTATCTCCATGGTAGCACAGCAAAAGTGACCGATAACAGAATCATACAAACTAATGCACAAAAGTATGAGATATCATTTTAAAGTAAACAATTCAATTTTATGAAGAAATATCAACAGCCTCCAGTATAATTTCCACAGCTTCAACCACCTGCTTCAAAAATGTAAAGCATCCAAGTATGAAATAACAGCAGACTATCCTGCAGGTAGTTAAGATCAGCACTTACTCTTCCTGCATACCTGAGGGCACCACGGCCTGAAAAACCCAAACTTTACTTAGGTTGCCCTTAGCAACTGAACACTAAATACAGTCTATTAAAGCACCGCTGTAATATTCAATTTTCCATCAGCAATTCATAACATTTCTTGATTTAGTAGAGGATATATTCAGAAAATCCTTTTAAATGCGGGCTATCAATAACACTTAAATAGTACGCATTAGAAAGAAAAAACATTACTTACTTTTTTTTTTTGAGTCAGCCATGCCTGATAAGATCCAGGTATGTCCCAAGGGAGCACTAAGATTTGACACCCCTTTAGAGAAACTTAATGTGAACCATGCGGACTTGTCAGCCAAGGCATGCTACAGAAAGGCTGGCAGATTCTTTTTGTAAGCAATACAATGCATGCAGACCTCCTTTATCCCCTAGACAAGAAAAAGCCAATTCACTTCATGGAGTGAAATGCCTTTCTATATTCTCAAATGTCATTAAAAAGCAGCAATAGTGTGGAATTTGAACTCTGAGTACATCTTTTCCAAGTCACTAAGAGTTCAGCTGTATTTCTGCCGCAGGTACAGGTATTCCATTAGACCAAGAGAAGCAAACACGCCTTGCACAGAAATACTACTTGGTGAACAACACGGGTACTTAGCAGACAAATGGAAGATGTTCAAAAATCCCAGTTTACATGATGGCATGTAAACCAGAGTATTCCTTAGGTGTCTTTCATTTGAGATTAAAATTCTAAATATATATGAAATTTTGAAGAGCTGTAGCCAGCAAAACTACTTTACTATACACAACTCTACAGAAACAAATCTCTCAAGTGAGTAAATCTCCTTCTTCACAGCTCTACACAGACATTTGCGCATAAAAGGTAACCAATTTGCAACTGAAGATAAATAAAAGTAGAACCAACTGTCTAAATATAACTGTGACCTCAATCATCTTCCATTTACTTCACTCTTCAGGCTGAAAGAAGTGTGAAGACACATCTGCAAATTTCAAAAAGCTTCTGGGAAACAGAACTGAAATACAAACCATCAGCTTGTGTGGGGAATATTGACTACACGGAGTTCAACATTTTTACTTCAGGATAGTTCTGTATTCACACCACCTTCACACCTGAACAATCTCTAAAGGCTAGCATGTGTTTCCACACACAGGTTCTTTTAGGAAGAGAAGTATTTCCACAGGAAAAAAAAAAAAAAAAAAAAAAATTAAAAGGACCAGAAAAGAGGCTTGCTCAAAAATAACCAAAAAAGGGAAAAAAAAAAAAAAAAAAAAATTAAAAGGACCAGAGAAGAGGCTTGCTCAAAAATAACCAGAAAAGGGCATAACAGAGACCGAAATCCTCATCTTGCACTTCATCTACATGGCTAACCTCCATTACAGGCACAGGTTGCTGATTTTAGACACACATGGCCTTGCTGCTCAGGGAGACCTGAGCCCAAAACCTCACCCTGAAGCTCTGCAAAGGACTAGTGCTGGCTGATTCAATCTTCTCCTGGAGAAGCAGAATCAGCATAACCCTTCCTGGGGAAGCACAGCATCACATCTGAGCCTAATGATTGTGTGCCCCTCTGAAGAGAAACTGTGAAGCTCCACTCATGTGGGAGTTTTACTAAACGCATCTTCATAAGTACTATTACAAGAACTGTAATTGCTCTGCAGGGACAGATTATGCTAGACACAGACAGAGAAACTGAATAAAGGAAAGCTTTGCCTCCTGTTGTCTATACACAGGGTGGCCACTTTCTACATACTTTAGGCCACTTCTACTCCTACACAGTATCTGGGAGCAGACTAATAAAACCACATCAGCGT
This sequence comes from Oreocharis arfaki, assembly GCA_013398015.1. NCBI lineage: Eukaryota > Metazoa > Chordata > Aves > Passeriformes > Paramythiidae > Oreocharis > Oreocharis arfaki. Next base: position 250,004 of record VZRR01014170.1, on the reverse strand, counting down.
GGCTCTGCACCTAACGTAGCAAGCCCTGCCCAACTCAACCTGCATTTGCCCCTCCATCTTTCTCCTGCACATGAGAGGAAGAACATTCATATCCACATGTCACTGAAGGGCTCCCAGAATACACCAAGTGTTCAAGAGCTGTAAAAAGATAGAACCTGATCAGAACAGAAATCTACTTCCTGTAACTTTTTATAATCCTGCAACACACACAAACCCTTTGCTTCCTGTCTTCCCTGGATTCTTTGGTGTCAACTCATGGCCACTTTGCACAGCAGATAAAAACCAGCCGGACTCACTTCAGGTGCCATCAACCCCAGTAAAAGCTTGGCCGTGGTGTTCACACTGAGTGACAAAGAGTGCTCACTTCCTATATTTATATATGCTCTTTAGTAATAAAAGTACTTTCAAATGCTGCAGAAGTGTAAGCGTGAGTCACCACTGTCACTGGGAATTTCACCCAAATGAAGAATGAAGTACTGGGCTCAACAGCCATCAGAAATCATATTACTCCTTCCAAAAAATCCAACATGCATAAGGTGAGCATAAGTCCTTGATGAATAAAATCCAAGAATCAGATGCCAGAAATCTGACATTTAACCATTCCTCTACTGCTAATTGCCTCCTCTGTAGCTTGCTTATTTGGTGAATTTGATAGTTTTCTTCACAATTTCCTACTTTGAAAACAACACCTACAGAGCAATTAAATTTTCCTGAACAAGTTAACTCTGCTTGTGAGTATTCAGGATAGGAGAAAATAAGCAGCTACCTTCTGTGGAATAGAGATGTTTAAGTTTTTTTGGTGGGCAGGAACTTACTCTCCAACCCACAGCCTGTCCTTAACCTCACCAAACCTACGTACAAAAATACATTATGATTGATCTGGATACACACTGGCCCAGCCTGCTCCTATGCTGTTTCTTGCTGGCAAGCCCATCAGGAAGATAGAGAAACCAGTCAAACGGTCTAGGTGAAGGCAGCACACTTATTAGTCCAGTAAGATAAATTACTTGTAGGATTTCCGACAATTATGGTAACAAATGGGGTCTGCTTGTGGCATGCAAGTTTATTGTAAAAATCTGTGAATGGCCGAAGGCTCAAGTCACGAGGCAACATGTCCTGAAATCAGAAACACAAGCAACTGTCTTTAAAAGTGGATTCTTGCAAAACACAAGCAAGCCAGGAGCTTGTGACCCAAGACCCAAGCTTGACAGGAGGATGTCAGTGCTTGGGTCCTTCTCACAAGGAGATTTTTACAGTTCCAGCTTATGCTTTTACAGTGCCACCACCAATCTCGCTACTCTACCTTGAATTATTCTAATATCTAATTGCTATAAGGTACAGTTAGCATTACTACAACTGGAATATTGGAGGAAAATGTCTGTTATCCTCTTTTTACTCCCTCTATGCTCCAGAAAGCAGAAGGTTCTCGCTAGTGTCGTAGTTTCCCTTGCAAACTGTTTCTTTTGTTTTCTCCATCCTTCCATGCAGACTGATGGGACTTAAGACACTAAAGAGTGAGCAGCAAGTCTTCCCATCACCCCAGCTAGGGGTCAGCTGGGCACAGGCTGAGCAAACACACAATACAATGCCCCAAACACTGCTGGAGCCTGGGAGAAAACCCTTCTTTTCTCAAAATACTCTGATGTCTGAATTTGAGGTGACTTCATCATCAGCAATAAATTCAGAAACTTAAACCAACTCAAAAGTTGTGTCATCCAGGGACTCACATCCCCCCCACTCTGGATGCCAGAACACTCAGTTTTTGGCCCCAAGAAAAAGTCACATCTTCTCTTCAGATGAATTCCCCAAGGTACCCCTCAAGTCATGGTAGCCACTTCCAAATCCCAGCTCCTCCCCATTTTCTCATATTCCCTGGTGAAAGGCAGCCAGAGTTTCCTCATCAGGGTAAAATGTCCTTTCCCTTGAGGGAAATCCTTTCTGGTAAATGTTTCAAGACAAAACAAGATTAAAGATATTACACTAAGATTAAAATGCCTATATCCAAACCAGACCATGCTCCAAGCTTCCTGCTTTGAACCACTGAGGGGCCGGTTGATTGGGCAAGAGCTGAGGCTGTTTTGAGTCTTTCCGTTACATAAAATCCTCTACATCTCAAGTAACCAATGGATCTCTCAAAGTAAGTACAATATTGCCTTCCGGTGTTTTAGCCAAGATGTATGAAACAGCTTTTTAGTTACCCCATAAAGCTACTAAGACGGGGAAAAAAAAATCAGCAACAAACAGGAAGAAATCTCAAGTCAGGAAGGTGACAAACCCTTTTAATGAAACTACATGAAAACTATGCCTGGAACATTTGGACATCTTAGTATCAGTTACAAACACCATGATACCAAAGAGAGCTTGTAAATCAGAGTAATTCAGTCAGATGATTAGTGGGCAGGTAAAACTAACCCACATCTAAAAATTAAAGGCTACAGTTTGGCCAGGCAACATACATCAAGAATGAGATATTATTTACCTTTCTGCAAGTTTTAATAAAAATGTCTTATAAATATGTGAGAAAGGGAGAAGAGGTCTTTGGACTAGCAAAGAGATATTAGGAGGGAAAAAAAAATGTTTCTGTCATCCAATGCAAGTATAACTCTCAATCTGCATTTTGGTTTGGTGGGGTTTTTTTGCTGGATTTTTTTTTTTTTTTACACCTACTCCTTTAATAATATATTTTTACTCATTTTCAAATGGCTGGTTTCTTTTAACTTACTTTTCACTGAAAACAATGTTTCAGCTTATTAAAATCACCTCTTTGCCTAGTGGAGTTTTTCGGTAAGTCAACACCAGTGCTGAGTTCAAAATGGAACCGTGACATAATTATCAGACATCCCACTCTCACTTAACACACACACAGGATCAAATGTGCTATAGGTGATGTGATCATACCCACTGACATAACAGTCTTAAGCTATTAAGCCTGTGTTTGTATAAGCTATGCTTGCAAACACACTAGGAAGCCTCAGAATCACAGTGTCATCCCTGCTGATTTATGACGACATTATTGTGTGGCACTGGATGTAGCACATTGCAGAGCTCAGGGGCTGGTACAGCAGATCGAATGTCCAAACAACACGAATTTTCCAAGTTTAGCTGACTCTAGCTTGGTCCTGAGGCTCAAATACCCTCCAAGCTCTGGGAAGCACCAGGACCACACTTCCCAGTTCAGCATCACCTGAAAAAATGCTGTTTCCCATGCTCTGACCACCCCAAGACATAAAGCTAAGCACACAACTGGGGAAGACTGGGAGACTTCCTTCAAAAGCACATGGCAAAGATGCTACTGCAGATGCTTCCTTTTATGAAAACCATGAAACTTTAATTATCACTCCTGAAAACCAGAAGAGAAGCTCACCACAAAAATCACTGTAATTTCTTCTGCCAATAAATTAATCACTATTAAATGCTATAACACTGCATAATTTTTATTTCACAGCTATCAAAACAATCCAAAAACTTAATTTGTATTTACACCACGCAATTACTTAATGAGAACGGCACTATGTTACATTTAAGCAGTAACTACTAAGGTCTCAATACATGAAAGCTCTACAGTCTTAGCTTATCATCAAGTCAACAAGCATTTCTTTTCACATTAAGCCTATGCACGGATAATGCACAGCATCCAGATCCCTATTCTCCAGGCAAACCAGAAATATCAACTACAAATGTCACCTCCAAGATATAACTATGTGTTGCTACTTTATTATTGAAATATATCCTAAAATAGTAAAAAAATACTTTTAAGTTTTACTTTTAGGTGCACAATTTCCTTTTTGCTGCAACACACAGCAAGGAAAGAGCAGGGGTTTTGCAAAAGGTGTAATGGTCACCCAATATGGCTGGCCATCCTTTTTCCCTTGCATGCCTGCTGTCCTGAATTCAATGCACTACCTGCTGCGGGCTCTGGGCATAAAACAGGACTGATAATCAACTGACAGAAACAATAATGTGTTTGCAACTAGTAGTTAATGGAAGACTGACAAGCACAATCACAGGAAGTAATAAAAGTTTCATGGCACTAGCACGTGACGTGACTGGCTGTGGTCTCCACTCATCGAAATACAGCACCATTACCCTGTTGAAAGAAGTGGCTCCAATTCATTTGATGCATGATAACTAGAGTCCTAGTGAAATCACTATCACTACTCACACACAGTGCCAAAGGTGTTTGCTTCTATTAACTAATTTAGCCGACTTACCATTACCTCCAAAAACTCTCGTATTATTACAGCAGCTGAAAGCACTAACACCTACAGGTGAGTGGGTACAAAAATATGTACAGACATTAAACCCTGCTGCCCAAAAAAACGCAAGCAGTCTCTTCCAAACTCTTCACAGTAGGTTTAAAAAAAAAAAAAGGTGTATAAAAAGAAGTTTAATTTAATGTCCCATACTGAGGGAATCAAAGTGAAGCAAGTGAAAAAAAAGCACATCGCAGTGTATCCCGTAAGTGATACACTTAGAAATCCACCAACCCATCCCACCAATCCAGCACCCTTGCTCCCAGGACCAGTGAAGCAAGTCTGCTCTGACTGACAATTCCCACACAACTTTAACAACCGCAATAAAATTATTCATCACTGACATGGGTACAAACGAGAGCGGCAGCAGCCCTCGCATGCTATTACTCGTGCTGGAGTTTATTTATGACTTCAGGAGAGGAGGCAGCTGGTTGTTTTTACNGCGTGGTTTTTTTTTTGCGGTGTTTTTTTTTTTTTTTTTTTCCTCTCCAGAGCAAAGGAGAAAATGCTCCTAATAAGGCTGGTGGAAGTGCAGCGGCTTCTCAACAGCACCAGCTCTCATGAAGGAAATTAAATAAAGTACGGTGTTATTATCCGAACCGCGGCGGGAGCGGTGCCGGAACCAGCCACCGAGAGCACTCGCGGTGCTGGGCTCACCCCCAGCCCGCGGACAAGAGAAGGGGCCAGCGGGGGCCGGGCACGGGGCTCCCGGGATCCCCCGAGCGCCTCCCTAAGCCGGAGCGACCGCTACCCCCAGGGAGAGGCAGCACCGCCACTTCTCCTGCCGGCTGCAGCCTGGCTGCCCCGTGCCTGGCACCGCATCGCCCTCTTTTTAATTAATTAAAGAAATACATATTTTATGTCATCTCCAGCAAAGCGCGACACTCCCACGTAGGAAAGCGGGGAAAATCCTCCAGCTCGGCGCCCCGCCTGCAGGCTGCGCTCATCGAGTCCTCGCCGGGGCAGGACTGCAGCCACCTCCCTCTGACCCGCGGCTCCGCGCACGGACAGACAGACGGACGGACGGACGGCGGGGCGAACACTCCCCGCACCCCATGGCACACGGGGG
>VZRR01014170.1:203257-244482 GCA_013398015.1 Oreocharis arfaki | reverse complement strand
CGGCCCCCGGCGCCCCTCCTCGTACCTCCCGCCCGCAGCCCGCCCCCGGCTGTCCCCCCCCCGCCGCCGGCAGCCCCTCGGCAGCGCCGGGCGGCAGCGGGAGGGGGCGGCTCCCGGAGAGGCGGTGGTTTCGGTTCCCCCGCCCCGCGCCGGTGCCTCCCCGCGGCGCTCAGCCCGGCGCACCTGCGAGCCCTCCCCGCAGAGGCGGCTCCGTTCCCGGCTCTGGCCGTCCCGGGCGGACCCCGACNGCAGCCACCTCCCTCTGACCCGCGGCTCCGCGCACGGACAGACAGACGGACGGACGGACGGCGGGACGAACACTCCCAGCACCTCATGGCACACGTGGGCGCCCCGGCCCCGCGCAGCCCCTTCCCGCCGCGGCACTCACCGCGTAGCGCAGCGCCGGCCTCTCGCTGAACACCGAGTCCCCCATGGGCGCGAACGGGCGGCGGCAGCGCCGCTCCCTCCACACGGCGCGGCGGTGGCGCTGGGCACGGGCACTGACCCCGACCTGCCGTCCGGCGGCCGCCGCAGCGCTGGGCTCCCGCCCGGCAGCCTCCTGCCCCCGGCGCCCCTCCTCNGAGGCGCCCCGTGGAGGGGCTGTCCCGAGCCCCGACCGCCCGGGAGCGGCCGCTCCAGCCGTCCCGTCCCGCAGCGCCGGGGCAAACATCGCGCCGGCCCCTGGCAGCACCTGGGGGCGAGGAACCTCGTCCAGCAGGCGAGGATCTAGAGGTGAAGGAGAGAGGGGCAAATAAAACATAACTTTCCCGTTCATGTTTTTACAGTGCGTGCTTTGGGCGCACTGGCTCATGCGTAGGCTTTGGAAGAAGAAATGCTATGTCACGGCCTATTCGTTATTTTATGAATGTGACTTTACACAAACTGTAAAAGATCAAACAAATTTTGAAGGAAAAATGCATTCTGCTGTGTTATATAATTAGTAGTGTCTTCTGTGTGACTTGCCTGGGGAGATTATTCCATCAATGGAAGTGTTTAAAAATGTATAAACCTTCCTCAGCCAAGCAGAGCCTCAGCAGAGCCTCGCCAGACTACGTGACTTCCTGAGCCCTCTTTCACCTTTTTAATAATTTTTCAGTGCTCTGCACAAATCTTGGTAAGGGTAGCAAACCCCCCCCAGATACTCTCAGTTGTTCTCTGAGGAAGTGGCCTTATTCTAGTGCTGCACGACATATATGAAATCCATCAGTTTTACTGTTTCTGACCTACAATCTAGGCAAATGCTACTAGCCCATGGCATTATCTCAAAACAGAGGTAGCACAGTACTTTAGGGGGAAAGGAAAAGGTATTTGGGGGGTGGGAAAAGTGTACAATAACAAAAAATACATCCTGGAAAGATAAATCAATTGAGCCAAAGTTTTTATGTGCTCTGATGCTGATGTACTGTACTCAACAAGTTTCCAGTTAAGGATCTTCCACGGATCTTAATCCCCATTGCAGAGGAAATAATCTTTAAGTGTTCCCATGGACAGTCAACTTGGCGTGAACAAAGAACACAGTATCTGCATTTACCAATAAAGTCCATTTTTGTCTCTTGGGTGAACAATCTGTGCTACTCCCCTTCCTGGAAAACAAGACAGGGTAGATACTTGAGCAGTTGCGGAGCATGTATTGGAAAGCAGCACCCAACAGAAAGAAACCTTATATATCAAATTTCACATCATCAGAATCTCCAGGGAGGCAGGTGGGAAAAAAACAGTAAAAAAAAACCAAAAACCAAACCCTGAGTGCCTGATTTTCCCTCCTAAATTTTTGCTACTTATTTCAAGGAGATGTTTTCAACTAGAAAACTCTACATATATCAAATGCTCTGATTCCCAATGTTTGTTTGTCTGCTCTGCAGGTTTGACCACAGAAGGCAGGTGAGCAAGATGGGAAGAGATTTGCAGGATTTCTACCCTCAAGCTCTACACCATCACCAGCTTCTTCTAACCACAGTCAATGCAAAAGAAAATGCTAAACATCGTAAAAGGATTAAAACAGGGGTGTTGTTTCTAATAAATACACCAAGGTGAAAAGAATAGTATGGAGGAGAGCAGAAACCCTAACTGCAAAGTAGAGAAGAAGCAAACCAGCAAAGGGAGAGATGCAAAACATTGAGAAAACAGATTAATTCAGGAGAAGGGAAAAAGCCAAAATGCCAGGAAGGTAAAGAATGCCCTACAGGGAGAAGCCAGAGAGGGGAAGGACTAAAGGTGAAATTCTGCAGGTCAAACTTGTTTGGCCTAGAAACTCATTGCCACTGAAAAGGAGAGTCTGCCTCCCATTAACCCTCTTCATCCCCCTCTTCCAGCCACATGCTGCCACCGCCTCCCTTCCCTCTGCCTCCGTGCTTCTCACAAACCAATACAGAAAATGAAGCACACAGCTTTCTTTCCATTTAGCAGACTGAATCAGCCCTCCGAGGGAGGAGATGAGTGCCAGAGCTGCCACAAAAGAATTCTGGAGACTGTCTGGTTGGGAGCGGGATGCTGGGGGCAGACAAAGAGCATGCATGGAAGTGCTTTGCAATAATAACAGGTTGTTACATCAGTGCAGCTAAGATTAAAAATAAAGAATACACAATAAAGAAACTGCAGTTGAACATTTTATGATGACAAGGAAAGAGTTATGAGCAAGAAGTTACAGTTTGGGGGGTATCAACCCAGAAAAACACAGGTTTACTAGATTCGGTTTTCTTCTGTACCTACAATATGAAAAATAGGGAGATAATATTATTGTAAGTGTCTTCATGTATAAAATCTTAAATGATTTGTTAAGTTGCAGCTATCAGAAATTTCATAATAGAGTTCAAGATTTTTGTATACCTAGTATCAGAATTTAAAACTAATTGCTGACTACAGAAGGTGTTTTCAAAGGCCAGACCTCAACAAAAGCTTTCTGGATTTCGAATGCAAGCTGTTGTGGCTGTGATTAGAAAGCTCCCTTACACTGTATTTATGGTGGCCAAGAAGTCTCTGATTTCAAACTGCGCAGGGTTTGGAGCCCACCCCAGTCTGCAATGAACAGGAACCCTCAGAGCTGTACTACTGAAATGCCTGCAATCATCTGTCCCTCTCTTAAGCCACACAGCAACTAGGATTAACAGACAGATCTTTCTGGCCATTCTGATTACCTTTTACCCTTCCACATTCACATTCCATCCTTATTCACTTGTGATGCATTTATGATTCCTCCTTGCTGTTCCTTCCAAATTTCCTTCCTCCTTTATTTACCTGATAATGTGTACCCAAGGAATAGATGCAGCTCACTTTGAGAAGTATAAACCTTCCAGGTCAGCTTCTCTTAAGAGATGATACAAAGCATCACAGTTAACTTCCTGTATATTCATTCTGGGGCAACTCAATCAATTTATGCTTTCCATGATTCCCATTGTGGTTGTTCCTTACATAGCTTTAAGAAGCTGTAATATGGGCTTTACACCTGCAAACACAGATTACAGTAAAACCTTCACTCCTCTCCTGTTTATCATTTGTCATTGACAACAGAAAAGAAGATTGAGCAATGTTTCAGCTAAAATTTAGTTGCTTACAACACAGCAGCTGGGTAGGTATTTGAATCTCACCTACCTGATCATTAATGAAGCCAGGTTTTGTTTTTCCAATATTACTCTAGGAACTGAGTGTTTTCTCAACAGTAATTGCTAATAAACAAAAGAAAATAGCTACTCAGTTGCAGACAGCACACAATTATGAAACTGGGGAGAAGTGACTTCTCTACTTCTCTGCCATGAACTTTACCTGGAGCTAGTGACTCAAGCTGTCTGATGTCACACCAGACAAGGTAGGAAAAAGTTTCCGAACGCCTCCTATTTTTGGGAGGGCAGCCAGCATGTTCCTTACTGCAGTAATGGATTTGTCTCACCAAAATGTAAACATCTGCAATCTCCATCTCAGCTTATCACCCTAGGCTTCCTTATTCCACAGGAAGAAACCCACACATCTGGTGGACAATGTATGTCACTCCAAGTAGACATCTAAAGTAGGGCACATAATTTTAAGTGCTAGTTCACTGCAGTGGGAGTCTGTGACAATTAGGTCAGATGGTTGCCTTTCAGGCATCTGCAGTTAAGTGAGGGGAAGCCCACCTGGGGGCTTCCAGCTATTAAAACTCACTTGACTTTCAGAAAAGTCTTTAACAATCTCAGTGCCTTGGTTCCTTGCATTCAGAAAAGCAGCTGCGACCATACTTATCAGGTGAAAACACAATTGGTATCTTCAGGTGAAAAAGCTTCAAGCAAGCATGAAGGTCTTGTTTTGCTTGACCTTTCTAATAGTACATGAATGCAGCTTCCATACAGAGCTAACTCCACATCTGGAAAAGACTTTCCTCTGTGGCTGCTGAATCAGAGCCAAGAGTGATACTGGCAGCACACTTCTTCCTTGGGGAATTAGCACTTTTCTTATTCTGGCCAAATGTTCATTCGGTCGATACAAGTAAAGGTTTAAGTCTACTTCCCAAAAAGAAGAGAGAGAAAAGATGACAGACAAGTATATGAAGTGCATAAAGCTCTAAAAACAAAACCTAGAAACTAAGGAATCAGAATTTAGGGGTAATGCACTGCAAAAATCTTTCGTTCAGAACTTCTTTTTTTCTTTTATTTATTTGATACCTATCAAAATATGTTGATAATTTCTCACCAGCTTGTAACAGAACTTAGGGAAATAGTACGAAAGCCCATGAAGAATGAAGTGCCGTCTCACTCCTGGAGATGCTTCTTTACAACGACATAAATCTTCTTAGACCGAAAGAAATCCTATTTGGAAAGAACTTGATCGCTGTAATTTCCTAGATGTCTGAAAGCTCTTTATACGAGATCTAATACATTAGAAAAGTGTGACCCTGTTACTGCTCTCAAGGAGTTGCCCAAGAGTTGCTCATACTGGTGGAGAAGAAGAGAGTGCCTTATTCCTAGGGGGCAGGCACAAAGCATCCTGTGTTCCCTCGATGCAAACACTTATCTTGTGCTTGCACCAGGTGGTGCAAGCTGTGAGGACCGGCACCTTGTGCATGCCCACAAAATGCTCCTGCACAGTCCAACGCCAAGAAGCCCTCAAGGGCAAACTGGACTCCACATTACAACTCGAAGCTGCAAACTGTGCTGTGCAGAGGGGCAGGAGGAGCAGCTTTCTTAAGCATGTAATCAGTAAGTATCTAAAGGAGGATCCTCTGCTCTTCTCCGTGCCCTCTGCCTGTGGTCAGCTGGAGCTGCCAGAGCTGCTGCTGTCTGATGGGGCATCAGCTGGGAAGGAGCAGCAGCAACAAACATAGCCATAGGGCAAGGAGAGAATCAAGACAACATGCCCCAGGGCCAAAAACACCTCTTCTGGTAAACACATGATACAAGAAATGGACAACTCATGATGCAATCACAAGGAAAACCTTTTCCCTAAGGTGAAAGATGTTGGCAAGCATCCAGGAGTTTGTTAGCACTGGTGAACCAGAGCCTCACTCAGGTATTTAATTCTATTGCATTCGTATTTATTTCATCTGATAAATCACTACACTTTTTAATTTATAAGTCCCTATATATAGATACTGTATAATTGGTAGGTTAACGATGTCCTGCATGTGATAGTGCATATTACTGCACTATCAATTATCAGCAGCATGGCAAAGAAATTTAATCTAAAATACTTCTGGTTTACAAAAAGGTAAATTACTTTGTATCCTTTATATGTGCACAATGGTTTCTATTTCCAGCATCAGTGAAAATTCACTAGAATATCTTTAAACTAAAACTACAAACCACTAACTTGTAGATCAAAACACTTACCCTAAAACATAGTATAAAATATTTTTTCAACAAAAATTAGCATTTATCCCATGGGTCACTAGAATTCTTTTGGGTTTTAAAGATGCAGAAGAAGCTACCAGTTATCCTGCCATATTTTTCTCTCTTTAGAGGCTGCAGTTTAAATAAATGGGGCCACTCACTGTTTCTTATGAAAATAAATGACAGGGTTTCGGGCCTAATTTTTTTTATGTTTGTTTTTACTTGTTGACACAGACCAAGATAAAAATACGGGGAAAAATGCTGGGGCTGGGGTGGGGGGAGGGAAATAAGGGGGGAAAAAAAAAAGAAGTATGTGTAACTTCCAGGTTAAGAGTATCAAAACAGCTTAAGGGACTTAAACATGCAAGCCAAAAATCTCAGTGAAGTCTCATCTCTGTAAATTATACACATCTGGAAAAATAACAATTCACTGGAAGATTTTTCTAGTTCCTGAGAGTGGGTAGATCTCCATGTATTTCCTTCCTTGTTTATCTCCTTGCAACACACCTTCACTGTAAAGTAAAACTGGGCTGAGCTCTCACTAGCACTTAGCCTTCTCCCTTAAATGTTTTCCAAGAACTGGAGAGGGAGAAAAACACAATTTTCTTTCATTACATATGACTCTTACAGAAATTGCAGCTATATAAAAAAAAATTAAAAACACTAACTTGAAATGAGTCAGCTACAGATACATGATCTGGTTGCTCTGACTAGAAAGAAGAATGCTTATCAACAACAGACAGAAGCATGGGCTCCTATCTAAATTTACCATCTGAATATTTGACAAGAATTTGGGAGGAGGAAAGGCTCTTTCACAAAACAAAAGTTTATTCAAAATTGTTTCATGAATAGTATGGGATTGTTAAAATCCATTTAGTCTGCAGAGTAATAACTACACAATAAACCTCCCAAGAAGCAACGTGACTACTGTACATTTTGAATTAATGTTGTAATTCATAAACCAGTTTTGCAGTGTAAAAGTAATTATTTCAAGACTGGAACAAGACCAAGCCTCTTGTGACCCACAATAATAATATTCATAATGTTAACAAACCTCTTCAAATGAAGTCATTGTTTAATACATTTCAGGCTACATGTGAAGTGGTTGCAAACATCATGTTTTCGTAGTTGTCAATAATTTGGGGATCATGTAAGCAGCCAGACCTTGTGTTCTCCTGAATTTCAACTGTAAATTAAGAGTCAGGGTATTATTATTCATAGTATTCACTGGGGCTGGTTAAAAAACTAGTGTTCCAGCTGCAATTGAACTTGGCTTTTCAAAATTTGACTTTCATCCGATTGAGTCTAAAGCCAACATTTTCAAAGTTTTTGTGAACTATGAATTCTTTTACTTTTTTTTGGAGCCAGAAAAAGACAAATCATGAAGCAGTCTGCTTGGTTAGCAATGAGCCTGACAAAAATTCCTCTTTTCTCTGAGCCCTGGGGGAGCGCTCATGCAAACTGCCCTTGGAGTGACAGTCCCTGGGAGGCATCCCAGTACATCTCCACTCCAGGGCAGGGAGCCTGGGAAGCCAAAAAGGCAGCCTGAGAATTACTATGGAATTAGGATTTGCCACAGTCCTGTGAAGCCCTGAGGTCTTGGCACTGACAAGCTGCAGGGCCGTGCCATCTCCAGAGGTGCCAAGCCCTGGCAGGCAGCCTGTCCTATAGCAGGGGAGGCTGCTGCAGAGCAGTTCTGCCAGGCAGCTCGCACTAGTAATGGGAACTGAGAATTTTCAGGATCACTGGATCTGGGTTTGGATCGCTTGATGGACTTAACCAAAGATATACACTCTTGAATCAGTCCCAGGCCTTAGGCTGTGGGACAGCCCAGGAGGAATTTTTCTCAGCCATAAACCCAGAGTCTCCATGCAGGCTGCCTGTAATTCAGGGATAGTTCTCCTGCATTGATTAGAAGTTAATTCAAGAAGTTGCAAGTGAAATATTTGAAAGCCAGCAAATCAGCTTTTTCCACTGCAGTAAATTTCTACTCATTAGCATGATTAATGGCTTCTGAAATGTTTCTTTGTTTGTATTTATAAAATGGAATCATATCCAATAACCTCACACACTGAGTTCCTTATGAGGTATTTTGAACTTGTGTATATGACTGTCCACTGAATTAACAATGAGCATATTTACAGTGTGCTCTAGCAATTTACATTCACAGTCTGGTTTTACTCCAAAGAACAGGAATGGTTACAATTTCACTGTGTGGAGTCTGAGGGCTTCAAGAAGTAATGAGCTTTATTTGAGCATCATTTTCCCCAGCCATAAGTTTATTGTTGTTTTCACCTTGAGGCTGCAAAAGCATCAAAGCATATTTGTTTTCTAGTAAGAAACTTCAGTCACCTAACGATTCAGGCATAAAAGTTCCCTTGACCTGTCATGACAAGTGAGAGAGAATATGAGGGAACAGACTTCAGCACTCAAAGGGGAGATGGAGAAATGCAGAATGTTAAACACTCTGGGTGACTCTTACCCTAAGCCTAAAAACATTATAAAGTAGTTAGGAAAAGAATAAACAACAACAACCACCACGTCCAAGTATTCTAGGTGGGACTCATCTTCAGATTCAGATAGTTACCCATCAGTGTCTATGCATGAGTTAGGCATCGTGGTCCCCATTTAGTCACTGAAGACCTACTCCATACAGACAGTAGAGCTGAAAGAGTTTTTGGGACATGGCAGTCTAAAGCAGATGCCATGTTCGATATGCTGGACACATTACCAGACCCAGAGGAGTACACTGACTATATAAGCCCACCTGCAGAAGCTGCCATTGCAGACACATCCATGTACAGAACTCTAGAACAAGCTGTGCTATCCAAAGGTAGGAATTAGACTTTTGGTCCAACTGCCTGGATAGCCTGTTTCAACAGTCATGTGTTTCTAAAATATAAACCAGGGCGAGCTGGAGCTTGGGGAAGGGATCTGCAAGGAGGCCTGTCTTACATGTCCAGGCACAATGGACTAATACCTTACCCAAGAAGATCCATGGACTAACGCAGTACTTATCAGTGCACACTGCTGAAAACACAGCCCAGTAAACATAAAGGGAAAGGTGTATTTATTGTACTTTTGTTCTCCCCTGCAGCAGTCGTGACAGTTGCGGTAGTCATGACTGCTGTAAATGTGGCATCTCGCTCTCACAAATTAGTCTCCACACCAAAAGCGCTGAGTTCGACTGAAGAGTTATAATATGTTAGTGCTCAAACTGCTTCCCAATTGTATTCAGAAAAAGGTTAAATCACCCAGCACTTGGGTGTCTGGTTCTCGCTGTTACCTGGAAACTGGAGCTCTGAGTGCAAGCGCTGTTGAGAAAGTGATTTAAAAAGCAAGAGGAACATGAAAGCACCATTCATGTAAGACATGCACCATCATCCAAGCAGTTTCTCTGATTGCAGAGCTGTATTGTTTTAAGCTGCAGGATCCTCTACTGATGGAAGTATACAGAATTCCTCATAGCTTGGATGCAAGTATTCCAGTGTATCCCTTCCTGTGGCTATTCACTTTGCAGGGGTTGGAGGAAGGTGAAGGCAAAGCACAACTCACAGCCTTCCAGATCCAGGGATCCAGAGGTGGTATAGTCACAGTGCTGCTGAGCAAGGACACTTATGCTAATCTGGGAGAGGAAGACACCCCTAGGCAAAACAGCTTGGGAAAGGCTGGGTTGTATAAAAATGCTGGCCTATTCTCAGGCAATTGCTTTGTAAAAAGGTAAGCTATGAATTGAAAGCACTGAAGCTGTTCCTAAAGATTCCCCCACCAGTCTGCTCTCCTTCTGCAATAAGGACGCCCAGTTCCTTTGTAGTTAAATTCTTCTCAAGTGACTTGTATTGCTTTAACTGTCCTGGTAAGACTCAAAAAAAAAAAAAAGTACTGAAAAGGCCTTGGAAAGATTCACTGCAGTTTTACACTAACTTGGTAATACTGGTGATTTCAATGAAGCCAGCATAGGGAAAAGCAGGAATAATGCAGCAGTGAAAGAGAGCCGTGCTCTTTATTCTCCCTTTTTGTCCTGTTCCCTTGATTACAAAGTTGAGGAGAAATCTTGGAAGTGATCCTGTACACGATTTGTGCTTCTAAGCAGAGCCAGAATGCTTCGAGCCAAGCGCCAGGCTGAATATCCAAACTTTTACTGTTTACATTGAGGCACATATTCCCTGGGTGCAGGAGTTTGAGACCACTTCTCTCCACACACCAGCAGCTGGGAGGTATCAAAGTCCGTGTGCACTACCCACCCATTCACCTCCAATTAGAAAAAGTGTCCACGAGGGGCTGAGAGCATCAAAGTGTTAAGGAAAAGGAATTCATCTACACAGGACAAAGAATTTAAGCTGTTTACAACTTTCTGCTCTCAGATGTTTATTACAACCCCCGCTATAAAATCTGTCTCCATCTGCAGTGCCGTGTAGTGAGAGAGTTAATGAAAACCCAAGCCACATTCCAAGGATGGCAATACAGAATGAGAGCGACCTCAGCATTGTTTTGCTAAGATCTCAAATTGCCAATACTGCAAAATGAAGTAATGCGCTCTGTCAACATGTAGTATGCTCTATAAATGGGATTGCCTGTTCATCTGTTAGTAAAACATGCAGAAAAGCAATATTTGATTGGCCTTAGAGCAGCTGACTGCCTGCTTTGACTTCTTCCTTAAGATTTATTTGAAGCATGAAACTGCTGAAAATCTCCAGTGATTAAAAAGGACAAAAATATATTAAAAATAATAAAATATATTTGCAAATAGCCCTCACTTTATGTGGCTGGTCTTGAGTTAGAATTTCTTTATCAGAAGAATTAAATCTAAAGTTAACTAAAGCACTGAATGCTGAAAGTTGATTTCCACGGACTTCAGTAGTAACTTATAAAACTTTTATCTTTTCACAAACAGAAGATTACTTCAATAGTTAACTTAGAAACTTCAGACAGTTTTAATAAATTTATAGACAGCTTCCAGATTGAATTTTGCTGATCCAGACTTCTTAGGCGGAGTTTATGGAGCCAGACTTGTCATATGAGCTATTTCTATAAGCCTCAGGTAAATATACACAGAGTTCGTGCTGTTAGAGAAAGTGGGTTTTTTGTCTTCTAAAAATTTTTAGTTAATCTTAAGCAAAAACAAAAGTTCATTCAGTACATTTTGTATTTGTTATTTTTGACCCATTTTGGGAAGTATTTTCCTTCCACAGATCAGCACTGTCCCTGCTTCTCTCCAACTCACTTTAACTCTTTCATTTCTTTTACCACTCTCTTTCACAGACTTCTGCTCTGGTCTCTGAGTTAGAAACAGCTAGATGGCACAGCTGGAGAAAAGGAAAGGGGTTTCAGGTATTTCCTTTTCCTTCCCACCCAGCAGCTCTCATGCCTTCCCTTTCCTACACGTCTGCTTTAACTCAAGTTTCATAGAAAAGTTTGACCTGTATTGCAAAACCAATTTAGAAGTGTAAGTTGTTACTCGCATAGGTAAAGTCCTGATGTGGATGCAATTACCGGGATCAAATGGATATATTTTATTTCCTTTTCCATTCAAAATTGGCCATCTAAAGCAGCTTTATTAGAATATCACTCTGTAATAACAAGGTTCTCTACTTTTCTTAAGTTGGAATTTGTAAAGTCCATAGCCAAAGCAGTATCTCTTATTTAAGATTTCAGTTTAATGTTGTTCTTTCAATGGAGTGACACATAAAAGTTTACCCATAAAACTCAGAATTAGAGTCAAAAGCACATCAAAATACCCAAGACAGGAAGTCAGGAATCAAAGGATCCCTGTAGCTTCCCTTTTAGGTACACATGGGCCTGCAAGCAAGATGGGAAAACATCCCTCCCCCTGGTTTCATCTGTAATATCTCTCCATCGACCATTGATACTAACCTGAAATTTGCAAAGCAATGCAGGGCTTTTTTTCTTCTAAAGTATGATATAGTATACTTACTGCAGGTAAAGGATTGTTAATAAACATGCTAAGTCTTGCTGTGACAGATAATGTGAGGAAAGGTAGCATTAGCAGATAAAGAATGGAGAAACTGATATGGCAATACAACAGGGATGGCCAAAATTGAGAATGGGCACCTTCATGTGACCAATGCCCCAGCTTGAGAGCCTGTTGGAGCAGGCTCCAATACCTGCTGGAGCAGTTCTCAGAGATGAACACACGATGGCCAGAAGCTCCCACTGCTCCTCTCTGAGACACCACTATATTTCTGAAACTGAGAACCCAGTCAACCCAGCAAGGTTGTCCAAGCAATCACTGCTGGCTTAGCTCTACTCACAACCAAGGATATGGATCAGTCACTGCGCCAGCACAACTTCGCTGCTGCCTCATGATGAAATTATGGCCCTTGAAATGCCCCGTGAGGACTGAAGAGAGTGGCTACAACCCATAAGAGACTCCAAACAAAATGAGAGCAATGTTCACATGACAGAGACCCAGGCACGTTGTCTGAGATGAAAAAAAGGTAGACTGCCACTTTTGGTTGGTACTTATGAGAAGGCAAGCAGCAGTATTTTGCTGCGATGGTGCTCAGCCCTGATGTTCTTCTACAGAAGAACACTCCAACAAAAGATATGAGACAACAAAGCCATGTCTGAAAATCGCCCATGGCAGACTCTTCTGCTCCCCCTGTACTGTCTGCTCCCAGCTCTACCAGCACAAGAAGTTCTCTTGTGATCCTGGGTAAATCATCACTGTTCTAACAGAAATTACTGATCCCATGGGTCCACAGAGAGAAAAAAATTAATGCTGCTCCTTAGTTAATTTTAAGCAAAACCATCTTGGCTTACTTGAATGGCTCACACTGAAGATTTGACTGATTTCTTACTTGAACCATAAACATCCAACTTGCACACATCCTGGTCTGTTGGTACCTCTGAGACCCACCAGCACAATACAGTGATGAACAGATGGTTGCAGTGACCTGTTCCATCAGCCTAGAGGGATCCAGAAGACAATGCTTGTATATGTCTGCCTACCATCTGGATTATTCTAATAAATGGGGTAATTTTTAGACTACTATAGTTGCCCTACTGATTTGCAAATGAACGCTCTCAGTATTGTGTTACTTCAATGCAAAAACATTGTGAAACATTCACATTCATACACATCTCCCTCTTACTCTTTATTTAATCATGGGCTGCTGACAATGGCTGTAATTCAAGGCAGCAGCTAACTACTCACATAGTTTTGAGTGTGTCTGTAGTCCAAAGATTGTTCAGACTTTAAAAATTCTACATCAAAATCTAACTTAGTGCTTTTTTGCCTTGGATTGTTTACAAAGCATTAGAGCAGTGTGGTGAATCCCATAGTGACCCCTGGAAATTTTATGGGAATCTCATGGAAAATTGCTTCTGAACCAAAGGCAGAGAATGTTACACACCTCTGGTTGTGATATTTGCTTTATCAAAGCTTGATCTGCTACCTCTGGGATGACCTTAGGTCCAGCTCAGGATCTCAGATGGAGAAGCCAACTCTCAGGCACTTTACTTCAGCTGGACAGAAAGCCACACAGGAAAACTTCAATATTGCACCCTGTGTCATGACCTTTTATCACTTTCTCCACATTCACCTACAAAATACCATCCAAGGAGCAGAGTGTTTCACTTTGGACTCTAAAGTGTGTAGTCTTGCCAGAGGCGCAGCACAACAAATGCTGCAGGAGGTACCAACACACGAACCATGGTGCCCACGTGATGGAGGCTAAAAAGAGCGTGGCAGTTCTGCTGCTCGAGGGCTGGCATGACACACAGACCTACACTCTCTCATTTTTTGGTGGGAATCCAACCTCAACAAATGCAGGGCAGCTCTCAGCAGAAGGGAGGAGAGCACGCTGTGTCTGCAGTGAACTGAAGCCACCTATGTGCCTCAGCCTCGGCTGCAGCTGGACCATAGCATTCCTTTGGAGCTCATGTATTTCTCAGAGGCTTTTCTGTTTATTTTCTTAACAAAGCTTTGCAGACTTTTTAAGTGCAGGAAGGGAGACTCAGATATTCCCCTCCCTCAGTTTTGAAAAATCAGGCTCAATTTTGTAAATACATATAGGGAAAAAAAGTCTCTATTAGAATCTGCCAATCCTTTAAGGTCTGAACTTCATGGCTTTTTTTAGCTGACTCAGGATCTTTTCATGTTTTAACTATCACATTTATTTTCAGTTGATTATTAAATGAACAATTCCATTATGGCAAAATTGATGTTACTGTAATTGAATAATATGAGATATATCTAAAGGAAAAGAAATAAGGTGAATTTTGATTTAAATTCAAAAGTTAAATCCAAATACCTAAGTGAACTTGATAGTGTCTGTCACTTTGCCTGCAAGTAAATTCTTACTTCTTCCCTCCAGCACTGGAACATAAAGGTGCTGCCAATATGTGGATAAGCACTGTGCATTACACAAAACAGCAGTACATTCATGCCTTGTGTTGTAATGGAAACTCTCAATTTAAGATCTGAAGAGCAATAATAGAGAGAAGGAAAACTTGGAGCTATGATTTTTATCATAGCTGGTGAGATTTTTTTCCCAAGTGAGGTCAGGGAGACAGACTGGAGAACTACATTTACGAGGCTCCTCTTTGTCAAGCACAGTAGGACTTAAGCCCGTCGCTCTCCTTGCAGTTACTGAACTACGGTCTGTTCAAACTTAGGTGGCTGTCATGCCCATGGCACTGGAGGGTGAAGTTTGTCTTAGCAGACTGCAAAAAACCAAAGAAGTTTCTCACTTAAGGAAAAAGCCTTGAAAAGGTGTGGTATCTGGGCAGTAAGTTAAACAAACAGCTGCCCTACACTTTTCAAACAGATCTGCTATTGAGACGCTGTGTGGACTCACGAGGGGCTTGGTCCATCCAGGGATGGATTGCCACTGGAGGAGTGGTCCTGCATTCCTCTACTCTTCTCATGTCCATCCACTCCACGTTTAGTGTGTTCGTGGCAAGGCTGCCACTCTGAAGGGAAATTAATAGTCTTATGGTGGATTAATTGTCCATCACATCAGTTCTCCCTGAGGTCACTCAACTGCTATAGATGTCGCAGGGGAAGTGGGAAGAATGGATGATTTCAGGTTGCTTTTAACTGGAGTAATTAAATCCTTAAATGGGAGTAATTAAACATTTAGTGCAATTTCACATTCTCTTTTCCCGAACCCTGCATATTTAGGGCATATTACTCTAAAAAGAGACAACATTATGTGTTGATTTTCCTGCAAAAGGAGAGCCTTTCATCATTAGGAAATAATTTCATTGTGGAATTTACTGTAACAGCAGCGAAAACTAGGAGTAAAAATGGGTTAAGGAGCTCAAAAACAGAATAAAGATGTTCCCAGCCATAAGTGGCTATGTCTTAGGTTACAATGTAAGATGTAACCAAAAGTATGTATTCTATCACCATCTGTTAACACCAGGTAGGGCATTGTTCTTTATCTCTTCCATGACACATCTCTGATAACTCCCTCTGGAAGATACCTTCAGTTAATGGGCCATCCAGCCTCACTGCGCGATTCATAAAACTTCATCATCCCATTGTGAGATGCTCCGCCCAGGGGGAGGAACCAAGCATTCCTAGCTGGATATAATCTGAGGTTTGGAACACCATAAGGAGCCCTTACCTACTGGATTCCCAGAGGACAAGAGCTACATAACCACTGCTGGACCTTCAGAGGAAGACCAGACCCTTCTACAGGATCACTGCTTCAACAAGACCTCATCTATCACCTCAAGAGGACTGCAGCCACCGTTTAATTGGACTGCTACCACTCCCCTGCCCAGCAGGGTGTCAGGATGTATCCTGCCTCTGTCAGGTTAAGCCAATGTTTCTGTATTATTGCCTTGTTCTATATATATTAGTAAAGAACTGTTATTCCTATTTCTCATATCTTTGCCTGAAAGCCCCTTAATTTCAAAATTATAATAATTCAGAGGGAAGTGGGTTACATTTTCCATTCCAAGGGAGGCTCCTGCCTTCCTTAGCAGACACCTGTCCTTTAAACCAAGACAGGCTATTAAACAACATCACTCAGATTATTGTGTAGAATATTGTCTATTGTACAGAAGACTCTAAATCACTAACGACAAGGAAGGGGAAAACATAACTTATGTCTTAAACTTCTTAATTGTTCTACTGTCTAGTACACTTTCTTTAATCATCATTCCTGCCTCCCACAGGAAACAGCATTAGGATGTTAGGGATCCTCTCTTCATCTCCACCAGTATTCCAGTTCTTATGTTAATGTACCAACACTTCACAGGAGTTTGGCACCTCATCTGTGGAGTCCCTCAGAGGAAAATGCAGTGCTACCGCTAGCATTCCAGCCCTGCCATCACCAAAAGTTTACAAATGCTGAACTCCTCTATAAAGAGTTGCTTGCAAAATAAAGCCTGAAAAGGGAAAGAAATAAAGGAGAACCATGAATCCGAATGTCTTCAAAAAGAAATACGGAGCAGGGGAAACAAAATGGCTGCAAAGTGAATTGCTTTTGGACTAAGTGATGTCAGTAAAGATCACACTTTTTACTAAAAGGATAAATAAGAATACTAAGAGGAAATATTATTTTTAATTAATGCATTTTAGATTTCAGATTTGATTTAAACTTCACATATGATGCATTAACTTAAGTTTTTGCATAAAGATTCAGGTTTAGACAGATCAAATTTCTCTGCAGAAGGGACCTTTAGGTCTCACTAGGCTGGAGGGGATGTAGTCAGAGATTTCAGTACTGCTGTTCACTGGAGCCCCCATTTCACAGGACATTAATGTGCCTTTCACTCCAGAAACCAGGATGCCATAAAAACAGATCTACAAATGAAAGCTCAAGAGTACTCTTGAAGAAGGATGCTTTCCTGAACTTGGAGCCAGAGGATTGGTGTGGACTCAGCTGACATATACCTGGGTTAATGCACGGTATTGAAACATGGTCCTTTGATGTTCAGACTCACATTCAGAGAACAAGACCCTCTGTGGGATGGCTTTTCTGATTTTCATTTTGAATTCATCAGTGACAAGGAGACCTCGGCAGAGCAGAGCATAATTTGACAGACACTCTGTCCAGAACCCCAAATCCCACCTGATTTCTGTGTACAGCCAGACACTCACCTGCCTCCCTAAGGCACAGCCACTGCAGGGCAGGCAGCCCCTGCTCCTTCCCCAGCGCAAGCTCCACGCTGGGAGCAGCAGGAACATTGGGAGCAGCAAAGCTTCCATAACTGTGTTACAGAGCCGGTCACAGAAGGCACGAGCGGGACAGGAGGAGTAGAAAGGACAGAGTCTGCAGACGGCTTTGGTGCCCACAGCCAACTACACTTACTGACTGGGAAGGAGAAAGGCAGGCCTATATTTAGCAAGAAAAGCAGATAGGCTCTCTTGAGAAATGCTCACTGCTTTGAAAGATCAACACAAAGCAACAGCCTTGTCCCCGCTCTTCTCCAGAGGCCACAGGCAGTACCTGCATTCCCCCGCTGTCACCACCCTCTCTGCTCCCTCACCTCCCAAGTGCTTGGGCTTGTCACAGAAGGCTCTGCTCACTCTCCTGGAAAGCCCTACTCATCTACTGCTGCTCAGACTCACAACACCCATGCGTGCCTTGGCTGCTGCCATTTATGAGCATGGACTAGGAAAGAAACACAATTGTTTGATAATTTTGTAACTGGACACTACTTTTATATTATTTGGACTTGTTGTCCAGAAGCAAAAGGACATTTACTTAACTCATCACACTGCAGAGTTTGCAAGTCAGATAATTTGTAGTTTGCTGAAGACACGGAGCTGAACTGGAGAGTGTCTGTTGCTCTGTAAAGCTATTTTTACTGTCTAAATGCTAAGGATTCAGAACGGCTGCACAATGTGCACCATAGCTTTGCCCCTTGTTTTTCACAGACACGCTTTTCTCCACCAGGAACCCATAGCAGCAAAGCAAAGGGAAGGCAGAAGATTGCAGAAGTTTCCCTTTTCTGCAAGGAAAACAGTTTTGAAGAACCATAGGGGATGGAGGCTGCTCTCCCGCCACACATTTCAGAGCTGCAAGGAAGAAAGGAGCTCCTGGTTGGCTTCTTTCTTCTTACTGTCACTGCTGGGAGGCTTTAACATCACTGTTTGACCTCAGGCATCTCTGCAGCAGGGGACACTCACTCAAAGCTCAGAGGGTGAGGTATTCTGCCCTTTTGGATGCCTGATCATGGATGTGATCTGCACTTCACCAAGGTTTAGCACCATTATACAGCCACATCTTGTTCAAGCAAGCAAAGCAAGACAGGAAGGTGATTAGAAAAACCTTTGCCTTCACAAAAAAATTTTGCTTCTGTTCCAGCACATAATGTGAATTATCAGTAGAAAATCTCAACATTTAGTCATTTGTTTTTAATTTAAGGAAATGTACTGACAAAAAAGTTATTTTTTCAGTATGGTGAGCACTTTTTGAGGCAATATCGTGTTTCAATGAAGCCCAGCTTTTCCACAGAAAATAAAGTTTCCTTATAGTCACACTAAGAATTAAGCCGGTTTTAAGCACAACAAACTCCAAGAGTGATTCAAATTCTCCCCCTTTTTTTTAAACAGTCTTACATATTTTCCCAAATACGTTGTTTGACTCACCTTTTCTGTGCTTGCTTATTTCTTTGGTCACCCGCAGTAATTATTTTCTTTCTGTTACTATTTTTAAAAATACCAACATTTTGTTTTAAAATAATGTAATAGTGCTTCTGGCCCTCCTCTTAGACTGTATATTTCCAGCTCTACCTGCCT
The DNA here is from genome assembly GCA_013398015.1 of Oreocharis arfaki. Lineage (NCBI taxonomy): Eukaryota > Metazoa > Chordata > Aves > Passeriformes > Paramythiidae > Oreocharis > Oreocharis arfaki. The sequence continues at coordinate 225,963 of VZRR01014170.1, read as the reverse complement.
TCTCACGAAAGTTGGCCTTAAGCCTAATTTTTCCTAACTTTTGGAGTTATCCCTGTCCCTTGTTATTTGCTCTTTGTTCTTCCCACTGTTTTCTCATCATTCCCAGTGTTTCCTGTGTTGTTCAGAGAAAACAATCACTCTGAGGACTTAAAGGGAAGACAAAGGATAAATAGAACTCAGAATCATTGCCATGACCTGTAATAATACATGTCCAGGGCACATATGCACTGAGAAACCCCCACTGTATACTACCTGAAACTAAAATCTGCCATTACTTTAACACACTTTATTCTTAAACTGTGCAGTTTTCCTATAGGGAAGAACTGAACGTAATCCTGGATCAGATGGAACTGAAACACTAGGAGACTTGCCTGGAACAGACTTTGCCTTTTTGCAAATTCTGCTGTGGTGTGTTTAATTTGTTAACTGTTAATGCCCAGACCCTCTTCCTCACTGTTACTATATAACCTTTTCTTTCCTCTGGGTTTTGATTGATAAAAGTTTGTCTTGGGATTTTTTTTCCTCTAATTGACATAATTATGATGTTGAATTTCCTCTTGGGAGTCACAGATTTTGCTAGAACTCTCCAAGGCAGTTTCAGTGCTCCAAAACTGTAACTTTCCACAAATTGCAATAATCAACTAGTTTAAAATTCCAGATAATTCATGAAAGCAAAATTAAATATGGATTTACCTTTGACACAAAGGTATTTAAATTTCTAAACTCAGTTTCAATGTGATATCAGCCCTGAATTTCATATCAACTACCTTATTAAAAAGCTTGTGATTGCTTCAAAAATATACAAGCTTTGCAAAGTCTTCTCTGTTTTCTAAAAACCCATATTCCCCACAGTATATCAACCTGTTACCATCTGACCATTTACAGAAGAATCTCTGTATTTGCTTTTTGCTATGCTAGATATTGAAGTGAGACAAAGTGGCCAGCAGCTGCCTGGGTTGTTTACTTAGCCATTTAGGAAGAGGAGATCTCAGCAGAAATAAGTGCTGGTATTACCCCTTATTATATCATCTGAATGGCTCTGTTTCTCCCTTCAGGACGCTCCACTCCGAATCTCCAGGTCTAGCTTATCCTGAAGTGTTCTACTTATCAGGAGACTGAGGAGTTTGCTCTTATGGGTAAGGAACAATACACTGCTTTTCCTCATTGGACCTCTGCACAAACCCTGGCTTGGTGTGAGCTCTGGAGGCCAGCAGCAGGGTATGGTTCCAGCTGGGTTCTCTCAGCACCACTGCTGCTTTCCTGCTGGTCTCACCAAGCTGCGGCTCATTCGCTGGGGAGCATGGATCAGCCATTTCTGAACAACCCTGCAACAGGAGGAGCATTCTTTGCCGAACAAAAATCTATTTTCAAGTCACAGAATATTCTCAGTTGGAAGGGACCCACAAGGATCAAGTCCACAGCCTTGGCATTATTAGCACCATGCTCTAACCAAACGAGCTCATGTCAGTCACATTTGACCACTTAGTAATTATTCTACTATGAACATCACACTGTAAAATGCATTCAGCAATTCATAAGCCTGGTGGGCCAGTGGCCCAAGAATTCCTGGATGCCCAAGAACTGTCTCACTCCCAGCTCTATCAAAGGCAAAACCCCACTTTGCACCAGTTACACTGCCCTAAGCACAGTGCCAGGGGCAGCAACTCGTTCATCCAGCACTGCTGCCAAACCACTCGCACTGCAGAACCACAGTCCAAAACACACAACGTTTAATCACAAAACTTGCTTAGGCAGCTGCTGAAAAGGAGAGACAAGTTGCTTACACATGCATAGTCCTGAATGGCCTATCTTATGTGGACTTCAAGGTGCTTCATAAATATCATCTAAATCCAAATATTAGTTAAACCATCTAAAAAGAAACCGCTTCTCTGCGAGTCAGAGCTCTGGTTCACAGGCACTGAGGCGATGAAGTGGGTACTGACATCCACCAACCATTTGCTGCTCAGACGCAGTGACCGCAGCAAGGAAAGCTGAACAACATCAGAAGCAACTTCTAGAGCCCCACAGCCCAGTACTTCAAAGTAAATGGAAATTGTATCACCATATGGTTTCAGGAAGGGTATCACGGTAACCAATGCCGGTTTCAAATCACCAAATGCAGGTAAAAACATGATTATTTTGTATTTAGTAGCTTTCTGAATGCACATTCATATTAGGACAGCAATGCTGTAGTCCGTAGAGGGTACATGGTTTCGAAGCTGAGAGCACAGGACATGGCTTCTGATCACCTGGAATTCCTCATGCTGGATCATAGCTCGCCTGTGGACTAGGCAGTACTGCCAACAGCTCACTCCCCTGGTTGTGCATGTTTCTTTTCCAGTGCTTCTCACAATGTTAGTACTGCTTTTCCCTCAGGTTTTAGCAAAAATTGTAACCTGATTTAGCATTTTTCTACTGTATTCTTCTAATTACTAAGATATTTTCAAAGTTTCTTTTGACTCAGTTTTTATTTCCCCCAAATATTGTTGTAGCCTGGAGAAAGAGTCTGATGTCAAGACAGGCCTAGCTTTGAACCCAGGGTGGAGAAACTTTTGATACACTTCCAGACTATTTAATTCTCTACTCCGGTCTCTCGAGTATCCGAAAAAACCAACTTTCCCAGGCCCTGCTTGCCTGTGAGATGCTGGAGAGTAAAGCACCTCTTTCTGAGAGGTAAGGTGCTGATTACACAACTTTCAGCACATCCTGAAAGCTGATTCCAAAAACCAATATTGTTTTTGGCGTCACACAGAGTTCTTCACATACCCTTTAGAGGGGAAAGCAAGTGCAGGAAGGTGAGAGTTTTTTAATATAACTTGCAATAATTGGCATTGAGAAATAAGACAACCTAAGACCCACCTCAATCTAAGCCAAATCTCAACCACATCATTCATGAAATTTTGGTTTTGTACTCTCAGTTCAGTGTGGTCATGCATCAAAGTTTGTTCCACAAAACTGTATTAGACTGAAATTTTTACTCTCTCTCCTCTAGCTGGTACCCAGGATAGGTGTGCTGCAGAATTTCAGTATAAACTGCTGTACATGGAGACAAGAAAGCTCAGAGATTTCAAAACTGCTCCTCAAAACTTCTTGCCAAACTGATGTCATTAATGGTTCTAAACACATTCAGTAGTCAAGAAGACAGCCACCAGAAATGAACAAAACTTCAGAGCATGTCTTAGAGCAATTCTATTGTTAAAATAAGAAGCTATTGGTTAAACATTGAAGTGTGCTGAACAAACCAACCCTTTCTTATTACAACACAGAATAATTTCCATATATATATATATGGAAAAGGAAGCAGGGAAATGCAAATTTCCCCTCAAAGCTGGAAGCAAAATTTTCTTTATTGGCAACTGCCCAACTACCTTTCCTTAAAATACAATACAGTAAAAAGAATCTTCTCTGCCCACATCTCATATTCAAGCTATCCAAAAATATTTACCACGCAGACCAACACTACAGTCCTGTGTACCAAGACAGCCTCCCGAACGCTGATTTTGTTTAACATAAGAGGGGCCTTGGGTCCAGACTGGGTGGGAGATGTCTGTGTGGCTGCTGCCTCCCCCAACAAAGCCAGCACCCATGTGTGGTGGTGCTTCCCTACAGCCCGCTCCTACTTCTCCCAGTCCTCACAGGGGAGCTCACCCCTCTCAGCATCTCTATCTCCCCTCTTGCAATGGAGAACAACTGTAAATCGGGACCACTTCACCAACACTGACTGGAAGCCAGAGAGACCTGAAAACACACGGAGCCACCAGCCTTTCCCAGTTCCATGCACCAGTGATATTCCCAGAGCAGCGTGATTCCTTCAGCATGGCTGTGATAGCAGAGTCCTGGGCGTGAGCAGAGAGCTCTCTCTGCCAGGTGCTGCACAAACAGCATAAATTCAGAGTTTACTGAAAAAGCAACCAGAACCTGAAATGGACACTCCCTTCCTCAAGAGCAAAGGAAGGGAAAATAAATAAGTGAGATAGATAAATAGAAGCCAGCACAGAAATTAGTGTCGAGCCTAGAAAGTATTTTAGAAAAAGGGTGAGCCTCTCAAAATGGTATCTTGAGAGAGAAGCACAGTTGCCAGGAATCAGAATGTTTTCCCACCAGGTTTAAGATGTTTTAACAAAGCACAGTTAATTTCTTCTGTCTTGAAAGAACATTTAAGCATTCTTTTAATCAGTGGGAATTTTTCTCAACCTTCAACTCATGGCTGTTTTCACCCTGGGCTTTAGAGCAAAAGGCTGTAACCTCTTTCTCTCTAGCATTGAAGAGAAATAAAAAAAAATTTAAAAACAAAAGAACCAGGCTTAGAAAAAATGCTATCAGTTTCTTTTCCAAGACAAAAGAGGACTTTTGAGATTGCAAGCAGGTTCAACACTAAGCCTTTGAAGCTAGGGTATTTTCCCGGATGTATTTTCCCGGATGGAGTATCTGGTGGAATAGCGGTGGACGTCATGGAAGGCAGCCCATTGACAACATAGTACTGGGAATGGCTAATCATCCTGCTGCTTTCCTACATGATCATCACTTATCAGGTGTTTGAGCTTATATGGAGAAGACAGAGACCATATTCTTATCCTAAGCCTGTGAGCAGGACAGAAATCTGGCTTTTGCCCAAGAGGATGGACTGGATGATTCCTCAAGTCTGCGTTTCTTCAACAACTAGACACCCACGAAGATAAGGGACACCATGCTTTTCATACCTGTTTGGTTCAAGGTAAAAAGAGATTTTGAAAAAAGGGTTCTCAAAAATGGAAAAGAGTAAACCCAAGGAAAAGGACAAAATCATGAGACCTAGGGAGCAGTCATCAATTAGCAATATAAATAGATTTTGCAGTTTATTTAACTTGGTTTTGTTGCATACTTTGGCATTTGAGCCATATATTGCCTGGGACAGTTTTTTACCAAGTGTTTTTCTGAGCGTATTGCTCCCAAGATGGTGTCCTTAACAACACACATCATGCATCCAGAGGCCTTTTGTAGCAGCAATGCCTTCATAAGCATATAAATTTGAAAAGTGAATTTGCTTATGATGATTTAGTATTGCTCATGTGGGACATCAGGGGTCTGGCTAACTCCTGTGCATTTGGTGTCCACAGCACGTGGTCAGATGTTGTGGGTCTGCTCCATTCTGTCACAAACCCAGTGCAGGTGGGACAAGCACACACCCCACATGGAAGCACAAGTGGTGCTGAACTTTGGTGCTTGTGACTCTTCTTTTTTTCCAGAAATCTCTCCCAGAACAAACACTTTTCTTTTCTTGTGTAAAACAAGGCTTGGCACTAACAAATCCAGAACAAATTTGCTTTTCAGCAGGGCCTGTTGCAATAGGATGAGGGGCAATGGTTTTAAGGTAAAAAAGGGTCAATTTAGATTAGATATAAAGAAGTTTTTTACAATGAGGGTGGTGAAACACTGGAACAGGTTGCCCAGGAAGCAACCCGGTAGATGTCTCAACCCTGGAAACATTCAAGATCAGGTTGGATGGGAGTCGGATCTAGTTGAAGATGTCCCTGGTTATTGCAGGGGATTGGATCTAGATGGCCTTTAAAGGTCTCTTCAAACTCAATTTTTCTATGATTCTATTATAATCCAAAGGGTTTCAATAGTTTTATGTCTTCTTGTTGTCAAAGCAGTATCAGACAAAAACTACCTTTTTTCTTGAAGGAAAGCAAGTTCCAAAAAATGTTATACAGCACAAACTTTAGAAAAACATTACATTATCGTGAAAATTATCAGTTTCTTATCACTTTAGGTATTTAGGCTATTTCAAACTGATTCTCACAGTAACACTTGTAAACCATATAAATCATAATTTTAGAATAAATTTTCCTATGGATGAAAACCAATTGATTACTCAAAAGTTCAGTGAGCTAAAAAAATACTTCTTTTTAATCCAGACATAAATCCTTGGTGTCCAAAATATGTCATCCAAGCACTACAAAAATATGTTTAATGAAAAGTACTTTTCCAAGCCAGCAACTCTTAGGACCTAAAGCATGTATTTTTGTAAGGACATATGTGCTCATGTAGGCATATTTACCGTAGATGTGTTTTTATTTGTATTCATTGCTGTCATAGGTTGCACAAGAATCCATAAATCTAGCTCGCTGTGTTTCTTATATCCCAGAAATTCAGTACTGTACTCTCGAGGCTCAGCATGGTAAGTACATCAAGTGACATTCTCAATGACACAGAGCATGTATTTCAACCTGCTGCCTATCTGCAGATGCCGTTTTGCGCCTGTAGTCATAACACTGTGCCACTGAAAGCCTTCAGAAGCTTTGTGCCAGCTTATGAGGATCCAGAGAGGTTTGCAGGGATGGAAACTAACCTTTCATTTGCTTCACATGCACGAATTATGTTTATGTATCAGCCTGCCAGCAGTGTTCATGTGACCTTCAGCATCAACTGGATGCTGCCCGGTGAGATGGTGCCCGTGAGATCTCATCAGTTCTGCCCTGTATTTTGAACCTCTTCTCATCTACAGGACAGTACTGGCAAGAGAAGCAATAATGATGGTGGAGAGAAAAGGCTCTGCAGTGCTGTCTGAGATTCAGGGCATCTCCCAGCACTTTAGGGAGTGTTCCTAGATCAGATTTCCAAAGGGACATAAGTCTGAAGCAAAAAAATGGTTGCTATAAAAGGTAGTGCTGGTACGAACCTGTGCTTGTTTTCCACTCTTCCACAGCCTGAGAAGAATGAGATGAATGACTCAGCTCTCTCCACACATGTATATGGCATTTCCACTGGCCCTGGGAGATCCCAGCTTTATGACATGCAATAGATCAGGGAATCTCTGCCATCATGAAATCAGGCTTCTTCACAAACACTTTCAACTCCTGGGACATTCCTACAATGAATATAATTAGCCCCATTTTAAAGCTGGCAGCAAATGCAGGGAAGAACTTGCAAAAGATCACACACATGGGTCGGTGTTCTGTGCCAGATCCACTTAATTCCAGGCAAGTACTTAAAACACAAGACTCATGAATTTAAACTGAATTTCCACCATCTCCTGTATTGGAGGTCATGTTGAGGAGTACTATTAAAATTAAATTCAGCCCAAAATCTTAGGGTTAAAATAATTTTTAAATGTAGCCTTAAAAAAAAATACATGAGCAAAGACAAGATCTGCAATAACACAGAGAAAATTAATCACCTAGGCAGACTACTTTTCAAGTTCATGACTCATGCCAGCATATAAATGTCTGCATGAAGCCAGCTCTTAATGCTAATTTTGTCACTGTAACAAAATCGTAACCTTCTCTGAGAAAAACTGAGTGCATACCTTGCTATTGATTTTTCAAGAGTCTGACTGGCAGAGTGCTGTACTATAACTGCAGATTTGTGCTAATGCTCTAAACTGTTTTGCTTAATTTAATCTTTCACCACGGATATAAGAGACTCCTGGCCATGCTGCAGCTGGCCTCAGCTGCACAGAAGCTGTGGCCACAGACGCTTAATTCGTTCCTTCTTACTGAATATAGACATGCAAGTGTATCACTTAATAAGTCAAAAATCCCATTCCATTTCATGACAAAACCACAGTACAAAGGATACAAAGAGTAGGAGTAAGAAAAGATGCATTTCTGTTAGAACTAATCTGTGGTTCAAACGTTCCCCCTGCTGCTCCCCTGCCAGAAGCTGCTGTGTTTATCAGCAGGTGCTGGCATGGGGTCGCAGCACCAGGTGCTGACAGAGCTGCTGAGGGACCTGGCCCTATCTGCCTCCACAAGACCCCTTCTTGGAACTATCGCCTCTTACCACAGAGTTAATTTAGAGACATGATCTACCAACTGTAGGTATCTGCTTTTTATATAAGAATTACCAAAGTGCTCCTTGGGTGTTTTAAATCTTAATGGAGCGCTACAAGAGAAAGTAATTGTGTCTGATAGTCCACATGCACAGCCCTACTTGGCAACACGATGCCAAAAGCTACACATACCATGGCTGAAAGTAGCCATTACAAGGGCAGCATCTCTGTTAGGGGTCATGAGCTCATTAAACCGAGGAAAAAAGAAACACGGGCACACAGGCATGGGCATTTCTCTCTGCTGGTGGCAGGCAGAGCCCAGGCAGTGCAGAGAGGATGGAGCCAGCAGCACTGCTGGGCTGCACCACCCCAAAAGCTGCTACTCCTCTCCATCTCCCCTGGGAAGTCCCTGGCAGGGAGTGGGATGTCTGCATCATGCTGACACCAGAAGTGTCATCAACAGGAGGACCTCATTGTGACAGAGCCTCTCCAAACATGCAGCCACACAAGGAGCCTGAAGCACCATGTCTGACAAGGCACTGAGCACAGCAGAGGTTTTTGACTGGCTGACTGAGAGCAGGTCAAGTGTCCTGGCAGCCCCTGGCATACCACAGGCTGCCTTCCCACTACACAAAGCAAAAACAGCACAAGAAAAAGGATAAGATGGGGGAAAATGCCTCCTCCCCACCATCGCTTTCCCCTCGCCTGTGGCAGCATACACAGGGAGCAAGGCTCTGGAGGCAACACACAGAGAAGTATCTCTACATCCCATTTTCTGGGCTATGTGGAGGCAGTACTTACATTCAAAGGTGTTAAAAGGAAAGATAACTAAAGCATGGTTGTTTTTCTTTTTCAGAAAAAAATTATATCTCTTGCACTTCTTTTAAGCTAATTTTAAATGTGAAGTGGTTGGTTACTAAGCTCATTAATTCCTTGCAAGTATTCTCAGAAAGTGAAAGAGAATGTGGTCAGCCTAGATTGATTTTATGACTTTGTTATTATATTTTATTCATATCACTGTCATAGACTTATGTACACATGGAACAATCTGTCAACTGGACAAATATTACCATTTCCAGCTAAAGTGAAATAAAACAATTTGCTGGATGATCCAGTGTTTCTGTAGCAAATCAATAATGGGTATTTAAATTGTTGTTTAGACATCAAAGCTAAGATAAATGGGGGCATTCTCATTTCTTTCCTGCTGCTATGCCTTCAGGTTGCACATTTTAAATAAGACCTGGCATTTGCAATTCACATCATGGAATAATTTATACTTAAAAGCTACAGGTCTTATTTTCAGTGCAACGTGCCAGCCATCTCCATACAATGGTACATGGATTTGGCCTGTTCATCTTAATTGCAGCAATTGAAAAGCATCCACAGTAATCTGCTTTGTGGCTTGAATACCTTCTCCATTATTGCATCCAGACAACACAGCACTTGTTTGCACTAACCACTCAGCCTGCCAGGGAAGATCTATGGCACACCCCTGCTCAGGAACCCATCCCATGCTAGACAGCTTCCAGAAACCAGGAAGTTCTGGGGCTTGAGAGCAAACTCGCATACAGTTATGATTATATTCTCAGGGTCCATTAATTTTGTCAGTGTCGCTTCCCAAACACAAAGAATTCTCATATTTAGGTCAAATCTATTGGTATTTTACTAAATTTTGTGGGAGGCTGGAGAGGGAAGAGGCAGAGTATCATGGGGTGTTTGATGCAGCAATGATCCTTAGAAATGTTATGGATGTATTTATTCAACTAAGAGGCTCTTTGCTGCATATATTATTGGATATGTGATTTATTTGTTATTTGATGCTCTGCTCAAGATGAATTCTTTTAAGGGCTTTACTCTCTATATGTAGAAGGGTGAGGGATGGGTATATTTTACAGAAAACAGGGATGTGGCTTTTTAAATACCTGAGAAAATACTTGCATTTGCAAAATAGGACAAACACAAGAGCATAAATCAACAACAAGCACTGCAAGTACACTGTCAAGGACACAGACCTTAAGGAGGCCATTTAACTTGTGTAACTTAGGCCATACTTGGAGATGTACAATTGCACAGGAAGGTTATGTAATGTCTCTTCTAAGCAATGCAAAAAAAAATAACAGTTATTAATTTGTGTTTCTGAAATGTGCAATGAAAACAAGATGCCTGCAGGTCCCAGATGCATTCTGTAATTCCCCATTTTCCTGTTCTGGCCATGCTGACTCCAACAGTACACCAGCCCCCCCTCTCCTCTGGCCCCACCTGCAATAAAGCACCATGATCCTCTCTTTGAGAGTGAGCAGGACGCTGCTTCTCTACTGCCAAGAGATTAGTAGCTCCACCAAAGCAGAAGCTGATCCTTTGGAGGGGTCTGTGGCTCTGGAATGCTCTCGAGCCTTTGCCTTGCAGGTATTATCAAAGAGATGCAACAGAGGCTAAATCTGCAGATGTAGTTTAAATTGTAAGCACCGAGCAGGCCTATTATGAAGACAGCCCAGGCATCAGTGGTGCCCAAATGCTGCTTCCAGATATCTGCTGTAAAGTGACTTACCCTGCATGAAATGAGGAAACGAGGTAAGGTGCTGAAGAGATGAGTGGGACAAAAATCCCAAGGCATAATTGATGGCTGTTTTCACCTGATCTTCATGTGATGAAACTGAGCCTCTGACTCATTACATTAAATTATATCTCCAAATTGCCACAGTAGAGAAGTGAAGAGCAAAAATATCACTCAGAAATGAAAAGCTCTGGTTTTCAACAGCAGGTGGACACTGTAAAGGATTGGGAGAGGAAACAATAGCCATGGAGGCATCTTAACTTCAGCCAATCTTACTTCATTTGGCTAACAGTATGTCCCTTACCAGAGGTTTTGAATTTCTGACTTTCAAATAAAAAGGCTGGCAAAAAAATTCAGAATTGTAAAGACAATAGGTTCTTAAATAAATATTCTTCAATTCTTCACTTCTATCAGGTATCCATCCATAGGTACTCAGCTGGTCTCTATCATTTTGGTATTAAGAGCATATGCCAAAATATCAAGATAGAAATAGCAACATTCTTCATAATGTCAGGTAATAACAGAAGCAGGTATTTAAAAGGCATATCTAGACAATAAATATAGGTTTTCACTTTTCAGCTGATTAGTAAGCTAGCAGGTCTGATGTGTTCTTGTGACACAGAGTAAGTGCAAATCAATACTCAGATTTTAAAAAAGTAAAGTCAGTGGACATGCTAAATTCTGCTCAAAAGCTGTATCTGGCCTCTGTGACAACAGTTTCATACTGTCATGGCCTATTGTTGAAACACTGGGTTATCTTTTATATCAGTGTGGTGGCAAAAATTGAGTTCGATTACACATATTCCATGGGGTAGCATCACATATATTTAATTCTTTTTTGTGGTGGCTTCCAAAACTCAGTGGAAAACATACAGCTTAGGTCTTTAATTTCTGAACTAGTTAAGGAATAGTCACTGTTTTATGCAATCTTTAGTATCTTTTTTTGTTCTCTGTGAAATTACAGAGTTACAATGGGACAAACTTTGAATAAGAAGACACAGAAATGAAAAAAATCTCTGTTCTCAACAGCTTCATGCATGGGAAAAAAACCCAGATACCCACCTACAGAATAAGGTCCAGACATGATTTCCTTCTCCTCACTGTGTTTTTTCACAGCTAATTGCAAAACTGAACAACTTTTAAACCTAAGTTTCGTTACAACCATGTCAGCCTGTCTCAGTCACTAATAATATGCCCTTTCACTCAGTGTTTGCATTGCCACTTCTTAAAATGTCTTTTAAATGTGAAGAGATTAATCTTTTTTTATCATATCCACATATTAAAATTACTTTGTTTTCTTAACCGCTCTTTACAGATGCCTCTTTTTTTGGCTCTAGTATAAAAGAAACTAATGTGTATCAATCCATTACAGCTCAAACTGCAGTCACACTCACTTTTTGTTCTTGTTAGAAGTATTATCAGCAAACTTCCCTGCACGTAGCCCATAATTTACCTGTAAAAATAGCCCACATAATCTAGCACTAATGCAGGCTTAATATACATGTGTCCTTTCCTGTAATCCCTTCATTTTGATCCTCCACGTGGTTACTATACTAAAGCAACACAGGAAGAGCTCAGGAAAGATATTCGGTGTGCACAGAGTAAGGGATATTCCCTGTTGCAAAAGTCCTGTAGTCCAAGTGAATGACATAGACTGAAGCAATAAGGACGTGTTTTTTGCCAGATCTTCATTTTCAGATTGGTGGAATGGAATAAATATAATTCAAGATACTCATTCATAAATATTCATTTCACAAAAGCACTCTTCTTTTGGTAATGAAAAGTCTTTCTGAAAAAAGGGCAACGTTAACAAAACAAAGGACTGCTTCATTCAGGGAACAGGGTCAATCCACAATAACTTTTTGTGTATGAAGGTATTTGTGGCTAAGACACTATGATAAACCTTGCACATCTTCAGTATTTTAAACCATCGTATCATACAGCCTTTCACTGTGAAAGGTTTGACACAGGTTGAAGGTAAGAAAACATGAGTACTTTCATTAGAGACTCATGCACAGGGAAGTTAAATGTGAAAGCATAGTTGAAAGAAACTCCCAGTAATGTTTGGTTTCCCACTTTATTCAGTCACTAGTTCACATGTTCCCCTGAGTCCATTACATTTCAGTCCCTAAATTATTATTTCTCATTCTGTGTTGCTGATATTATCTTGATATTCTTGGCATAAGTTAATAGCACCCGCAGGGCAGATAAACTGTTCTAGTGGTCTCAAACTAATAAAAGAATGGTTCTTACCAGGCACAGAGGAGATTCCTCAGAAACCCATTAACAGCTGCAATGATTCACTCAGTTTTCCATGGATCTGTATTTGCTGTGGCATCAGCTTTGCATATTAAGAAATGCCACATTTGGTAAATCCCCAGTAAATGGCAATTTTCCCTTGACTAGTTCAGTTCGACATGCACAGCTTCAAAGATATGCATTGTGGGATGCAGTCCAGTAATGTATCTCTCTGGTTCAGGGGATTTGCCCAGCTCTGGAGCAGCCTCCACCCTCCTCATTTTTATCAGAGAGGCAGGATGCTGACTTTAATGAGTTCTTGTATTTCAGGCACCACTGCTCCCCTTACACCCCCAATCTTTCTTAGTATGGTCTCTCCTCCTCTCATCATAGGCTTTGTCTAGTTCCAGAGAAAGCCACTGAGGTCCACAGCTGCTTTTTCTCATTCCAGGTTTCCTCCACAGAGGCAGCAGAAACAGAAAACATCCCCAACCTGGACTGCTCAGCTGCTGACAGCAGTGATTTATCCAGGACTTCTCAGCCACCATGACCTAACAGCATTTCTGAGATGTGACTTGAATCCATGGTTATGAAAGAGCTGAATGCTGCAGCTTATGTGGTTTTCAAACCTTCATAGATGTTGTCACCTCAAAGCATGCTCCAAGTCATAAGGCTGGGTTCATACACACAAACATATAGGTACTTATATTGTATTTAAACAAAGACACAAATGTTCTTCGAGGAGTGTAACCCAAGGCTTCAGTTAACAAAAGTCAATGGATATGAAGTCTGTGCATGTTCATACATAAATGACAGATTTATTTGTTTATGGGTTTTTCTCACAGTGTAATTCTTACCACCTCACCACATCTTATCAGTGACTTTGCATGGTATCAACAAACTTGAGGACACTGGGACAGAAGAAATTATTATTAAAGTATAACAAGATTGTATTGGATAAACATGCATTGGTTTATTTTACCAATGTTGAAATAACCCCAAAATCTAGGTTTTAGGGCAGGTCAGCACATAGGAAACAAGCAGAGAAGCCTCTGAGCCGTCAGGTTGCCTTTGGACAAGGACATGACAAAACTGATGTTGTTCAAGTTTAGGTTTCCTACTAACACTGACACTTCAAAGCTGGGGGCTCCTGAGTCAGGGGCCCTGGGAAAGGAAGAATAAAATATCCTCAGCAAAGGCTTGTAAGGCCACAGCCTTGATGACTGACAGGAAAAATGAAGAAGTCCAGAGTAGACAAGGGGGCCCTTAGAATCACAAACAACAAAGATATTTTTTTTTTTCGTACACTTGCCAACTTCTGATGAAACAAATGAAAGATCCTAGCTGCCCTAGGATGTTGGTTCTGGATGCCAGTATTTCTCATGCTTTAGCACTTTTTGCTCTGACTTCACACACTGTATTGCAGTTTATAGAAACAGACTTCACAGTGTTTGAGAGCAAAAGGAATGTGATTTTTTTAATTTCTCTTATTTAGAAAAGTTGATCTAGAAGGCAGCAGTCCCAGCTCCAACATGAGTTAATGACAGTTTAAGTAGAGTGTATTTTTTAATTTACTCAAATTATAATTAGGTAATTATAGGCAATCAAGTGAGAGCTGTTTAAAAGCTACTGGCCACAGCTGTTAGCTACCTCATCTCGTCAGAAATCAGCAGCCCCTCAGCTGGGGGATTTAACCAAACCTGTTTTACGACAGCGAAGTGTAAGTGCTCACGTCTTCAATTACTCAGCTGAGAAATCAGTAACTTCTGGGAGCAGGGCAGTAAGTTTGTTACAGCTCCATGTGGATATGGAAAGGGCATATCTGACTGTGCCCACCAATTTGAGCTGTTCCTTCTCCAAAGGTGACTGTCAGTTTCTGGTTCATTTTGCTACTAATATTCCTCTCAGGGCTGCTAAGATAGTATGCGTTTAAAATGCTGTTCTCCTCTGAAAAATGATTTTAATTAAAATGATATTCAGGGGTCCCATATTCTTTGGGTTTTACTAATTATCATTGTGCATTTGTACAGTTTCCAAGCTAATGGGTGCTTTCACTAACTGCCAGCTCCCAAATTAAACATGGGATCTGAAATGCCAGGCTTTTTATTTCTCATGTCATATTTTGCTGCCATTCCATCTTCTGGGATTGCATAGTCACTGCAAGGAGAGCATCCTCCAAAGTCTCCTTGCGTAAAACTCAGAGATGAGGCTGGCTGAATGTGTCTGACAGCACAGCACATGGTCCAGCCACTGTGCTAGGTCTGTGGATGAAATGGCAGCAAGAAAATACTTTAGAGCTTGAAGTAAACAAGAAATAACCACTATGAAGTCATCAGCAGTGAGCACAAAACAGAAAGCAGAACAGTTAAGCAAGGAAATGCAATTTGGACACACAAGCAAGCAATGCTCAAAGATACAGTGACAGAATGCTTACAGAGCAGTGGTTTTTGTCCAGCAGTTCATCATGCAGCTTTCTTCTTCCATCAGCTCACCTGTAAGGGGCTCTAAATTCACATTGATTACACACACATGGAAATGTAATGGAAATAGGAGAGGATTTCTAATATGGCACAGTCTTGAAAACCCGAATACATAATGGGTTTTTCATACAAAGCATTTGCAATACACTAGATTTTTCAGCATGAGATTTGTGTTAGTTACTTTGACCTCTACATACCATATTTGTTTGTTTCAGAAATGAAAGCTAACATGCTAAAGTTATACAAGCCAAGCCTATAGAGCAGATCGCAGTGAACTTTCCATTGAAACTCTTATTCAGAAGCCAAGAAGATTTAACTTAGCCCACTAGAAACAGTCAGTGGACACACAGATTCTTCCAGTCTTTCCAAAGGACTCCCACCTTGATATGTACTTAGCCAATGTCCAACACACAGAACAAAACGTTTCAGACCTTGCAAGTAATGCTGCTCTTCTCCCTGCTCAAAAACAATGACCTAGAGCAGCAGGGGTGCACAGAGCATAAAATGGGGACAGATTGGGTCCCAATGACATCCACATGCAGTGGTCCAGTGCATGGAAATGAAAGCCCCTGCACAGAGTCAAAGAATGTACAGTAGATTTCTGGAAAGATCAGAGTGTAACCATAGTTGTAAAAGATATTGTACAAGTTTAAGGTTAAACACTCCTTTTGCTGTGCATTGCTCTTCCAAAACAAAAAAAAACAAAAAAAAACAAACAAAAACAGCTGTACACTAGTAAATACAGCTGTGAGCTAGTCCAGGAGCAGCCTCAGCAATTTGTTTCCCCAATAAACCAAAATATGGTTCCTGACAACCATTTCTGTGGGCTCGTACAGGCAAGTGGCCCCAAAGGAAAACTGCTACTCAGGGGATCCAATGAATGAAGTTATCAGAGGGTGCAGGGACAGAGGACATGTAGGCAGGAGAGGATGGAGTAAGAATGCTTAAGAGAAGGGTCATGGGAACCAGCACTTGCACTTACACTTGCACAGAGGACATGACTCCATTCAAGAAAACTGATAGCTTTATCACTAGCAAATTAAAACAGTTCTTTGCTTTCTAAATGTTTCAGTTAGTGTCTGGCTCTGACATTTCCACCAGTCTGACATTTCCACAGAGATAGCACATTCATAATTGCCTCAAAAACATTGTGCACTCAACACTTTTAAATAAACTTACTGAAGATACTGATAGAATCCATAGACACTCAAGTGCTTCAAATTATATTTCGAAAGATACTGCCTGAGGCCTGATCTGTGCACCCAGTTTCTGGATGGCTATGGCTATTTCTAGAATTTAGAGGTTAATGCATTTACACCAGATGTGTCAAAACAACCCTCCTAAATCAGGATAGTCTAGCAACAACAGATCAATCAAGGATGGGACATAAGGCAGTGAGCAGACTTCTGGAGGACTCCGTGGTTTTGGCTGCCCTTCCTCTTTGGAGGAAGAGTCCATGCTTCCCAAGCAGTCCTTCACAGCCCCTCTGCAGGAAGTGGAGCCCCTTCAGGCCTGCAGGCTCTCTTGCTCAGCCAAGGACTTCCCAACTCATGCCCAAATGATTCAAGATAACTCAGTACCTGGGTTTTGATTAACCTGCCTCTACAAGCAAATCTGAGGAAACACAAGGGCAGGCGAATTTGTATAAAGGAACTTTTTTTCCCCCCTCCTTTTGTTTTAATTAAGACTATTTCTCATTCCTTCCTGAGCAACAAAGATGACCGGGAAGCCACTGCATGTCCCAACACCCACAGCCACAGCCTGGCCAATGCTGCCAGCTCTCCCAAGTCTTGCTCCTAATCCCACTGTAACCAGATATACACTGCATTACTATTACTCACCTGCATCCACTGACATTTGCAATTCTTGTCATATGTGATTGAATGCCAGACAGACCCCTTGGAGATATGGTCTTGGTGCTTTTGTGTACACACATGGGTATGAGAGGGTAGGTGAAAGCATGTGAAATTTGTTTTATTTTAAAATAAAACTCCTTTCCCCTCCCATACAGCTCTCCTATATTAGCTAGGTTTTGTTTATGAAATGTTGCATCATTTACTATGCTGTGGCCTCAGTTTTGTCATTATCCAGATGCTGTTGTCATACAGCTATGAAGTAAATGTGTGGCTCTTTTATAAGCAAGAGCAACATTAGGGTTTTTTTTTTTGTATTATGAAAAAGCCCTTCAGATGCCATGCTATGTACAAGGGAACTTAATCCTTTTTTGAGGAAAACCAATCGATTTCATTTAACATAGCACAACAGCAACTGTTGTGCAGTTGCACAGGATAGGTGCAAGAGGGTCTATTAATGCACTGCCCCCTGTGCTGCCTGCATTAAAGCCAGTGCCATGTGCTCTGAGCAACTGCAGCTGTGTACCCTCATAAACACAACAGCAACTTCTGCAGATTTAATGGGAACTGAACAATGGCACTAAATACAGAAAATAGGAAAAAATCAAAGTTGCGTTTTAAGCAACTTAAAGGAAATGAATGCTGATCACTCAGAAAGCTGAATAATAAGAAATCTAAGGAGAAATGTATAATCAAAGCTTGAGCTAGACTGTCCTAAGGGTTGCACACCACTGTGCTGACACAAAACACAGCATCGAGATTTTGCATCCTTCATTCCAGCATCTGCACCTGCACAGCGAGAGGACTGTGATGTCCTACCTCATCCTTAACACACCTCAACATCCCTGCTTTGTAATAACAAAACTGCACAGAGTGACATTATAAACTTCACACTTTTGTTGCTTTGTAAAACTGTAACAACTACTTCAGGGCTATTTCTTATCAAGCACAGTCTTTACTAGTTTCTTCTTATGCATTAATTAGTCACTCACATACCAGCAGCACTGAACACTGCTGAGCAGGACCCAGGTCATGAGGTACTGGGTCCTACCCAGTTCTGTTGCAACAGAATATCTCTGCCTCTCCGTAGCAAATAAGGATATTTCTACAGCCAAATCACACCAGTTATTCCAAGAGAGCCATCACCAACTTTCAGTTATCAGAAGGCCTTAAAAAGGCTACAGAGAAAAATCAGAGAAATTCAACTGGTAGCTATAAAACTGTAGTTCATGTTGCATGGCAAAGCTCAGTCTGCCTCTTTCTTTCTTTCCTTCGAACAGACAGTGCTCAAGGGAGCATTTATGACAAAATTCTTCTTTGCTAATAGCCCACTAATCACTAGGATCGCTACATCATATATGCACATGTACAAGAAACCCTCACAGCAGCAGTGATGTCAGGGATGCCTTCGAAAATGCTGAAGCTAAAGTCTTCTAAGCTCTGTCATTCCCACTGTGTACACTTTTCTGCTGTTTCATTTGCTTAACATGTCAGATGAGGGAATGAGTCCTCAATTCCTTTACAGCCTAGAAAAAGAAGCAATAGTAAAGGTGATTATGCAGCTGGAAGCTCACGTGAAGCCTGACTGAGGACTGCTTTTGTAACAGACTGGACACATAATTTGGTTTTACCTTGATTATGTAACTTGTCCAGTAACTACCAGGTGGTGAAATGTGCCAAGAAGTCTAATAATTTCCGTGAACATTCCATTGCAAACCAGAGTTTTACCCCAAACAAGTGCACTTGTACCAAGAACAACTGTGAAGAACATTATTTCACAAGCCAGGACTTTCTGGGTTTATGTTCAGAGTCCTTGCTTAGAGAAGACGCAATAAATCTATTATTTCCTGAAAGCATTAGGCCCACTAGATCTATTTGGGACTTCCCAGAAAGTTTTGGAGTGGTAAATTTAAAAAATGAATAAAGTCATCAGTATATTAAGTCATCAGTGGATGGAGAAGCAGCTCTGTGGAGTTTTTCTGCATTTACCCACAAGTATGGCACTGAGACCAAGGCTCATATAAAACACTGGATTTACCTGAACCTGGTGCTATACAATTACATGGCAGTTCAGTTTGGGATGTAAGACACTTGAAAGAATCATAGAAAAATCCTCAACGGCTACTGTGACAAAATTTCCAGACATGCAGGGAACAGAACATCTAGAAAAATACAGAAGCAGAATGATGCTGGGCATAAGTAGCAAAGTAAGAGTGGGGCCTTGCCCAGTACTGCAGGGAACCAGAAATTCATGGAGAACCGAACCATCAGAGTGTTCAGTCAGGTGGCTTGAACAGAAAATTATTGTTTTTTTTAAACACCATTCCACCTCTCAAATAATCCTTAATATCGGTTTTAAACAAAATTTACATATTTTTCAAGGTGGTCATCTTTTCATTCTGTGAACAATTTTATATTGGAAACATGTAATTTACAGATGGCTCATTAATTTAGACTCCAGATCAATTATTAAAAAAGAAAAATTGCTTTCCATTTACTTAAACCACTTGAAGGGTATTTCGTTTAATTTATGGTTGGTTTAGGTCCATTGCTCTGTATACTTCCAACAGCACCACTCAGCTGAGTATAGATATGGAGCTGCATAAGCAGCAGGTAACAGAGCTCGTTAAGTGTTAACAATGTTTCGTTTTCTTCAGTCAACAAAATATTTTCTAATACTTTAATTTTCATGTTATAATTCTTAGAAAAATCTCACGAATTAGAGGTGTGCACGAATTATAAGCATCCATTTTATGAAAAAAAAATTGTATTTCTGTCTTTTTTCCATTTTAAAATGGGGTGAAAGGCTGGAAATGTGACATATTCTACTGAATAGATATTTCTGAGAAATAACAGGCTGTCATACCACCTCCCTGTATAGCTGTCACTCAGCAATTTAAGCAGCCTGCCTTGTTCATAGCCTACCTACTGCACTGGATGGGTAGGAGGAAAAAGCAGGCTTCACCTCCATTAAGAATCGCAGCAGAATTGCATAGGGATATTGTACCCCTGCATATCACCAGGGATATTTTGATTCCGACATAGAAGATTTCTCTGAACAAAAGTTCTCTTAAACACTGTGGTCAGCACACGTGCATGTTCACATACAGATACTGGTTGGTTCAGGTGGGAGTGCACAGTTGTCAGACCAAGCAAAATCCTTATGATTTTGTCTGTGTGAGGTATGGAGAGGTGTTGATAAAAATGGAAAGCCAATTGGATCATCTTTAGGATGAGAACACTTATCAGAACACATCTTCTACTCAAAAGACTGGTAAAACCCTGGAAAAAATCTCAGACACCCCTTGTAGATTTCTTTTTCCTGTACAGCAAGAGGCCTATGGATACAGAATAGAGGTGTGGTAAGGGACAGTGGCTCACCAGGGTTCCCACTAAACTGAGCTAAAGGGCTCAGATTATGATGGCAATAAATTACAAAAGTCAAATCAGGAACAAAGCTAAGACTAATAGAATTTGCTTCTAAATAAGCAAAGCTCTGTTATGCCCTCTTTGAGCCATTGCACTCACAGGCAGACAGACACAGGAACTCGGGACTGAGGTGAGCAGTCCTGGAAGTCGCCCAGACACACGTGCTATTTGCCATATCTAAACTCTCTCCGACCTAACCTATGTGTTATTTTAACTGGCTATTCTCTACAGCCATGGCAATTGGCAGTACTTTGCTACATCCAAAGCCTCTGCCTGAAGTTCACAAACCTTTGATGTGCCACCCTACAGGAAGTCAGCACTTCTTGAGCGGGACAGTGCCAAACATCCCCCTGCTGAGCCCAGGTGGCCACACGGGCTTAGATTGCAATACTCAAGACACCTGGCACACTTTCCTGCAATGGGACCCTTTTATCTCCTAAGCACAAGATTACTGATAGAAATTCGGGTAAATCCCTGTCTCTCTGAGTTGCAAAGAGCACTTATAAAGCTCTGACTCACTGCATACCCCTGGCACAGTGTTTGAACAAGCTCTGCTGACAACCTGCAACAACAGCTGGGAGAGGTGTGATCTTTCTCAGTTCAGAGCAATAGGCTGTTAATCTGAAAGCCAGTGATAAATCAACGTCAGCTTTGTTAGCAACTTAATGAAATTACCAGAAGTAAGAGGGAAGATCACACTCTGAAGTAAGCAGCTTGAATAGCTTATGAACAGAACTTAGGATAACGTCAGTGGGGGAGGTTTTTCAGATATTCCCAGCCAGGAAAAATAATATTAAATTCTGCATCTCAAGCCAAATCCTCTACTCTCACCAACATCCACATCACACAAACCCTTCTGTAAATCACCTAAGCACACAGGCACAACTAGGTAAGCATCTCCACTTCTCTCATTGGGAAGCTGTTACAGAATTTTGCTCCTCTGCTGGTTCAAAGTATTTTCTAACTTCTAGCCTAAACGTGTCCCTCTTCAGAGCATCTGTTTATACAATAGGACAGGCCTATAACTGAAACAGTCCTAAGCATTCTCTGATTTTTATCTTCCAGACAGGTAACAATCAAATCCTCTCAGGCTTTGCTTTTCTAACCTGAACAGCCAAACTCTCCATCTCACCTCCTTAAAAAGGCACTTTGTTCCCTATATCACACTACTTCCATTTGCCTGATTTGCAAGATCCAGCTCCTTCCTTCCCCTTAAGAAAGGGATATGTGAATCCTCCTTTCTCTTCATTACAACTCCAAGCTTTGAGTCATCAACATATTTCATTAGTACTGGTATTTTATTGCAAAGGTCTGTTATACTAAACTGCTCCCAAGACCAACAGGAATTTCTCTAGTAAGTTCCAACATTTCAGCTTCCAGCACTAATTGTTGTCATATTCCCATTAGCCAATTCCTTACTCATCTCAGAGTTTTCTCCTACTAATGTGACTCATTGTATATAATGATTCTCCATGTAATAAAAACATTTAGGTCAATTCAAGAACTATACATCCAAAAAAACACCATATTAAAGGAAAAGCTCAGGCAAATACGTCATGAAATCATCTTCCAGAACCACTAGAGCCATAATAGCGGAAAAGCATCTGCTAACTGGCCCGTCCGCCAGTGGGGAATACTCAGCCCCGTTTTCCCTTTTTCTTCACCCAGTCTGAGCACAGAAAGTGGGTGTGGCATGGCTTTAACCTCAGCTCTGGTTATGTCCATTGCAGGAGCACTTGGGCCAAAACTGATTTGGAAGGATGTTGGCTGCTCAGTTAAGCTGCTCCTGAAGGTAATTTTATGCCAAGATTTGACAGTTTCCACCCAACTGACAGGCCTTTTACTGTGTTTCATTGTGCCCCTGCTGCTGAGAGGGCACCCATCTCCTGTTGGGGGATGGAGTGAGAAAGGAAGGAATAATTTCTTAGACAACTGAAGTAGAGTTTTCAAGAGCACCTTCAATGACATGCTAGAAAGAGCATTTTAAACTAATCTCCCTAAATCAGGAGATGCAGTGAATTAAAGCCAATCAAGGGTGCAATTCCATGTTACAGGTTATGATGAAGTGCCACCAAGAGCTGCAGCATAGCTGCCCTTACAGTGTGACCTTACAGTGCCTGACCTTACAATGTGCTGATACCAGAAATACAGAGGAGAAAAGCTATCATTCCCGGGTTTTTTCAGAAAGCTGTTTCTTTCTCTCAACCAGTTTGCCAGAAGCACCAATGCCAACACTAGTGAAGCTGTTTAAAGCTGTACTGGAATAAGCATATTCATCAGGCAGTTGTGCTGCCTGCAAAAACAATTTATAAACAGACTTAAATAGAAGGAATGCATCTTTTCTTTTTTCTTTTTTTTCTCCTCTCCTCTCCTCTCCTCTCCTCTCCTCTCCTCTCCTC
>VZRR01014170.1:102898-203250 GCA_013398015.1 Oreocharis arfaki | reverse complement strand
CCTCTCCTCTCCTCTCCTCTCCTCTCGTTTCCTTCTGTGCCAATGAAGCCTGTGACCCCAGATTTACAGCTGGGTGCTCCCATCCCCAGCTGTCTGTCTTGTCCCTCTGCCAGACAACATTTTGCCTGTAATAGGGACAACAAAATGGATGTGTCTGTGCTCAGATGGCCTGTCTGAGCATCATCATCCAGGTCTGCTGTCCTTACTTCAGGCAACATCTAAAGTCATGCCAGCAAAATGCAGTAGGGATGGCCACTGAAAGATCTGGGTTGGAATGATTAGAGACACAGCTATCATTCCTCAGAAAAATAAGTGGAAATCTATCCTAGGCCTATGTTAATCTTATGTCCATTTAACTCTTACACCCACTTCTAAAGAATCGCAGCATGTAGACTCCTGTTGTCTAAGATATTGCACCAGAAATATTACAGTGGCCTGCGGGACTGAAGCCGTTGAACCCTCAGAATGAAAAATCTACATTAGGAATGAAAATGTATCCCATTTCCCAGCAGAACTTTAAAAGCACACAAATACTCTAGGCAGTCAGTTTGCAGATAAAAGTAAGTTTTTCTCGTAAAATATGGCATTTCAAATGAGATATGCTAACATTTTTAATTCATGTGCTTCCTTCTATAGATTTCTCTTGACAAAATTGTGAATGCTGTCAGCAACATTAGGAAGTTTTGCCAT
The DNA here is from genome assembly GCA_013398015.1 of Oreocharis arfaki. Lineage (NCBI taxonomy): Eukaryota > Metazoa > Chordata > Aves > Passeriformes > Paramythiidae > Oreocharis > Oreocharis arfaki. Next base: position 202,560 of record VZRR01014170.1, on the reverse strand, counting down.
ATCACTTATTCTACATGCCTGAGTGAAAGACTTGAGCTTCATGAAGTGCAGTAATCTCCCATTGTTTGAAGGGCTATATTGTTTTCATGTAGAAGGGTGAAGATGGAAAAGTGCATGTTTATGTACTTAGGTACATTCTTGGTACACAATCAGGAAACTCTTCTTACAGTATTTCCAAACCCAACTCCAAATAATATACAATACTGTAAATCCCACTCATGTGTAATCCTGTCATCTGAGATGAATCATGTTCCTCTGAGGTAAGAAAAAGTCACTTGGATTGTCTTACTAAGCAGCTACCAACCATAGTAGAACTAGAACTATATGTGAAAAGGAAAATTAAAAATTCTGAATCACATCAAAGTATTAAAAGTATTAATATAAACTGCTCGACCCAATTGCCACATTTGATACATGTAGCACGTGATGGACCCAGCACAGTCCTCCAGCAGTATCTCTACAAGCTTTGCACTCTCATGCTGTCCCCCATGCTCTCATGCCATATATATTCTTGATTTTATGCTATAAAACATAACTCTGTGTTGCTGTGATATAGCCACCTCTTTATCCCATATATTTTATTATTATTTCTCTTTGAGTGTCTCTCTCTAACAACACACAGTTTGAACCTTGTGCAGCTTTGGAAGGTCAATCTCACCACACAAATCAGAGGATTGGGCCATGGCACCTTCCACTTCACATATACTTGGCCAGAGGTAGATCTCAAGATTGTCTTGAGTTAAAGCAACATGGAAGGCTGTCAAAAGAAAATTTCCAACCAAATGAATTGATCCTGCAGACCTGTGCAGCCAAACCTCTACAAAACCAATCCTCTGGCAGCAACACTGGCATAAGGCATCCTCAGCTGCCTGATGTCTCATTCCCTCCTCTGCTCATGGCTGAGCACCATCACACCTCACGGTGCCAGTGTGGGATTGCATGGTCAAACAGGTCGTGCCCACTGAGGCCATGGACATTTTGCTGGCAGAGCAGAGAGGGTGGCGACTTGGAGCACGGGGGTAGGACAGAGGAGGCCAGTGCCAGAGGAAGGCCCGCATTTGGATAATTAATCAGAAAGCTCTGTATCAGCACAGTTTACAGAGCAAATCTGTTCTTCAAGTCCTCTGGTTAGAAAGTGCAGAAAGCTGGAGGGGAAAAGACAATGTAAAAAGTGAGGATTCTGTTTCCATCTCCCACATTCAGAAATCCTCAGAAATACCACCTTTATTTTGCTCTCCACTAACTTCATCCCAGTGTACAAAACCTAGAAGTATTTCCCAAGAAGCTGAGCTGTTGGTATCTGAATTTTTCTCAATTATTTATCATTATTTTTTCCTACAAGTTAATTTTTCCTATTAGTTCACTGGCTTTATATTTATAATATAAATATTATAAATTCTAAATTTGTGTAAATATTTGCTGTATAAATATTAGAATTTACTATAGTAAATGATTTCTAAGTAAAAGCTGATCTCAATCAAGTTTCTCATATTAGTGCTATGGACTACTCCAAATAAGAAAAGAAAAAAGATGCTGTATAGAAGCAGGTTTTGTTTTATACAACATACCACAACATACCATCTTTTATGTTCTGGGCCTTTTAGCCTCGCCAAGAATTACTTCAGCTGGAAAATATCCTAGCAGGGAGACGTACTTGTAACTTTAGATACCATGAAGCACAAGTCTGAAACTTCAAATTTCAGCACTTTCTTCATAACAGTAAGGGGTAAAAGAACTCCACTTCAGCTGGAATATAAATAAAGCTAAGCGAAAATATTATTGCTTAGTAGTCCAGCTAACAAACAGTAGCAACGAAACCAACAAAGTGAAATTAAAGCAAACTTAAATCACAAAATGTCAAGGGAACTCAAGATTCATAAATTTCTCTTTTTGTGTAAGGCTTGCTGCTCTGATTCTACATGCCTCAACAGTGTTGGGGTGTAACAAAATCATAGAATCATAAAGCCACAGGATGGTTTGGCTTGGAAGAGACGTTAAAGATCTTGTACTTCCAACCCCCCTGCCATGGGCAGGGACACCTTTCACTAGACCAGGTTGCTCAGGGCTCCATCCAACCTGGTCTTGAACACTTCCAGGGATGGGGCAACCACAAGTTTAGTGGGCATTCTGTTCCAGTGTCTCACCACCCTCACAGTAGGGAATTTCTTCTTAATATCTAATCTACACTTACTCTCTTTCAGTTTGAAGCCATTCCCCCTCGTCCTGTCACAACAGGTCCTGGCAAAAAGTCCCTCTCCATCTTCCTTGTAGGCCCCCCTTCAGGTACTGGAAAGCAGCTATAGGGTTTCCCCAGAGCCTTCTCTTCTCCAGCCTGAACCACCCCAACTCTCTCAGCCGTTCCTCATAGGAGAGGCACCCAAAAGTAAGTCTGGTTTCCTGACAGCTTATTTTCAAAGAGTGTAAGACCTTGAAATCTTATTCAATGGCTAAAATTTTCATTCCAAGTTTTTCACAAAAAGCAAACAAACAAACAAACACAGAGGGATAAAAAAACCAACCCAAAAAAACCCCAAAAAACAAAACCCCCCCCCCCCCCCCAAAAAAAAAAAAACTAAAGAAAAAAACACCAAACCAAAAAAAAACCTACAAGCATTTCAACTTCTAAATATGTCTTGATTTTCAGGCCTTCAAATTTTGGCTACTGCCAGCCTAAACCTCTAGATGTGCTTGTCTCCAAATATCCAAAAGATTGCAAAAGATTAAGCCCGCCTGCAGATCATAGGAGAGAAGGGATTGAGTTGTGCATACCAAGTAAAGCTTACTGGTAGCCAGCACAGTACCTTGACCCCTGAAGAGACATCAAAGCACCACCTAATGAAACTACTGCGATGGTGCTGTCATTCCTGAATTACACATTCTTTGTTATGCAGCTCTACCTCTCTAATGTAATTTCTCCACCATAGAAAGTTTATGAAAAGGAGTACAATAGCAATTAAGACTCGTGGTAGCAAGGTGGGTGTCAGCCTCTTCTCCCAATCAGCTAGTGACAGAATGAGAGGACATAGCCTCAGGCTGTGCCAGGGGAGGTTTAGGTTGGACATTAGGAGGAATTTTTTCACAAAAAGGGTGATTAGACATTGGAATGGACTGCGCAGGGAGGCAGTGGAGTCACCATCTCTGGGGTGTTTAAGGAAAGACTGGCTGTGGCACTCAGTGCCATGGTATGGCTGACAGGGTGGTGTTCAGTCATAGGTTGGACTCGATGATCTCAGAGGTCTTTTCCATCCTAATTGATTCTATGATTCCTTGCCCTCCTCTGCCATGTGATTTCCAACCCCACTACTTTAGCTTTGTCATCCTGCAGGTGTGTTCCTGCCCTATTGGCAGCACCCAGGAATGCCCCATCCCACATGACAAAATACGGATCTGAAACAGAAATCACAGAAAACTGAGACATCTGGAGCAAGGGAGGCAGAACTAGCAGAGACCCTGAAACTGCATCATTCTTCAGTACAAGAGGATGATGGTCATGATAATCATCTTTGAAGCACTATAATTTACTCCAAATTAAACACTTCACAGATCTTTCCCTGTTGCTAAAAAGGCTCTTAGGTTCCCCTGCCAACACTGATGCTTGGAGGTGGAGTGGAAACAGGAAGGGCATAAGGGATGCAGCAGAGAAAGGTTTCTCCCTCAGCTCCCTAAAACACAAACCTTGATGCTTCATAAAGCTTTTGCATAACTGTCCTGACAAGTTAAATGCTGCTGTCAGTTCTATGTCAGTCCTAGTATAGAAATTCATACCAGGCAAGCACTGCTAAAGAAGCAGTCACCAGAAACGTACCACTGAGTGCTCTGACCACTCTGTTCCTCCACCTCTCCTTACTTGGAGGCAGTAATTGTCAATTACGTTCCCTTTCTAGAGCAGCATGAGATCAGTGTACTAAATCCTAATCTCTTCACAAGAGGTTGTTTACACAGGCATGTCTGTTTGGCTATAGGAAAGAGTACCTCTGTGCACAAGTTTGTCTGTCTCCCACTGTGGGCCACTAAATATTTATGCTAGCTAAAAGTTAAGATGTTTTCCTGATTTGTTTGATCCAATTTTAGTGTAACTGCTTCCTAAAGTGATTGTCACACCCTCCCATCACTGCTGTCTTCATGTTCCCAGTCTCCTCCTCATCGCAATGCTAAAAATTGTGTGACTACGTGATAAAGGAAATTACTTGCTGTAAATTCACCCAGTGACAAAAAAAGAGCAAAAGATGAGTTTTCAGCTGGACCAGATCTCTGATCCAGCAACTTGCTATGCAGTCCTTTCCTTACTGGGTGCTGACACAGGAAGCAGAAAAACACCAACTGCCTTAAATCATGAAATAGCAACCTAACCTAGCAACTACTGTAACAGTAGCTGAAAGTTTTGTAGGTGGGTCCCTAGAGCTGAGAGTATCAGTCCAGTTACAGGAGTGGTGCTACAAGGTAATTCTCACTCACAGGACCCCAGGAAACCCTCAGCAGTCTGACGGGTGCAGTGCAAACAGGGCACTCACACTCCTCTCAGAATTAAGGGTGTCTGTGTCACAGTACATCAATAGTGCTGTGCAAAGAACAGCACAAACAGCAGCTACTGTTATCAGAAAGTCACAATACAAACAGCCCTCCAAAACCAGCAAGGTGATGGTCTGCAAGAAGCCAGGAAGTGGGACCTGTTTTGCTGACATTTTGCTTTTGTTCAGCATTAGTTACTCAGATATTGTCATACTTTCATTCCAGGGAATGGTTGGCTCTGACACTTTTGCATCTTTCTTTTCTGTTTTTATGATTTGAATATTCAGGAACAGTTTTCTGTGAAGTTCATTATTGCTTTATTAAATGCCTAATCCTGTAGGGCATGGCTGACACAAATACTAACTTAAAATTTCTGGCACCAAATATAGCCACATAATTCTACCTTTATGTTAAATTTTGCTTTTGTCTAATTTAGCTGACATCGAATGTCAACAGCAGTAGAACTACAAACTAAGCACATACCAAAAGGTACAAAGCCTGCCAGGAAACCAATTCAAAGAAACTCTGATTTATGAGACCTACTTGTGCCCAGCCTTGTGCCAAAGATAAGGAGACGCTGCCTCCAGAAGAAGTCAAATGCAAGGTGCTTCTTTCCCCAACAGGAAGACAGCAGCGTCTGGGGGGAGCTCCACATCAGCTGGGCACTCCTGGCCATGGGCTGCTGGGGGTTTGCAAGGACTCCATTTGCAAGCACAGATCTGCCCAGCAGAAAGAAACGAAACTGCCACAAAGAAACGAAACTAAAGCAAAAACTTGCAATAAAAAATATTTGTTCCCCATCCCAGAAATGTCTTCTAGCAAGCCAGTTCACACTTTTTAAGATCCTGTGGTAAAATGAAAATGCCACCAAGCACCAACATGGCATAGCACTGGGGTGCTGACACAATAATCACCTGCACCAGTGCACTGTGCAGTTAATGTCAGTTCTTTAGTTCCTTGAACACTAACTTTGGCTCCCAAAATATGACCCAAATGATTGGGGTTAACAACAGCTCTAGTTAGGACTCCGGTGAGTTCAGTTTCAGAAAATGAGATTCTAACAAAAGCCTAATAAAAAGGTGTGAGCGCAGCTCCTCGCTGATTTTAATTATAACAATCACTACAAATGTCTTCTCCTGTTTTCCCCAGGCTCATTTAAATGCACTGCAGTCACAAGGGTGATGTTAACCACACTGGAAGGAGGATGGCTGACAGTAACCTTATCTTCGGCCTCTGGATAACATGGTGACACAGAACTGGGAGGCCTGGCAGGGATTGGGAGCAATCTCCCTCTTTCAGTCCTTATCAGACCATAAAACTAGGACATGTGTTTTCTTTGTCTTTCCTATTGTCTCACGCCTCCATGCTGAACTGGAATGTCAAGAGCAAAGTGTTACCTTGGCAAGCAAGGGTTCATTGGCTGAGATGTGCCACAGAAAAGAGCCCCTACATAAGGGGCCAAGGCCTTCTAGCCAGAGAGCTTCATCAGGAGCGGGATGGGGTCCTCAGCACATCCACGTTATTCTTTGGTCCCCTCCAGCAGACATTCTCCTGCACCCTCTAGGGTCCCTCTCGCTACTGAAATGGAGGCATTCCTCATGACTTATCAGTCCCCCAGTCCTGATGCAGTCCTTGATGCTGCAATTTCTGGTTGCACAGACCATGACAAGCTGCCTCAGAAGGCAGGCCAGCCCCTTTCTGTATCTGTGAGCTCATCTGAAGCACTCCGCCATCATACTGATGCCAGGGAAGCAGCAGGAACATTCTGCAGGGGGGGAAAGCCCTACAAAAGCCTCTCCTAGGTAAAGGCAGGAATGAAGATAGGTAGTGAAGCAGGCTAACATGCTGACCTAGATCGAAAATGTTAGCCTGGTTTTGTGCTGGCTCCATTTTAACTGAGATGGCAGCTCTGGCTGAGCCAGCTCATCGCGTGACCTCCTGACCTGTATGAGAGAGATGATCTGTCAGCCTGCTGTGGGGCACATTGAATCAGAGTCACTGCAGTGCACAGTGCTCCCTGCTACACAGTGACCTGCCCACCTGGACACAAAATTCATAGTTCATAACCCCGTGGTTAGCCAAATGTAGTGCCATCCTTCCAGCAAGGAGCAAAAGCAATACACAAACTCCCCTGGGAATGAGCCAGTTCAGCTCTTCACTTTCCCCATGATCTTAGCCTTGATGACTAATATGATAACCCCAGATTCTCAACAAAAAAAAAGTTTATATATGACTGGTTCATATCCGGGCCTCAAGGGCACATCAAGGCTGAATTTCCTACTTCTCTGTGATAATTAGGTTTGGTTCCAGTAATTTAGATTCTCAAAGGTTTACTGTCCCTTATACTGAAAGTTTTCAGGTGCTGAAAGGACAGTAAGAAGTTTTTTAAACACCCAAGGGGTAGATTGGAGCTTTCCAGACCATTTTGAGTGAAAAGTGACTAAAAATGGTACCTCAGGGGTCAGCAGCATGTACTGTACTAAGGTGTACTAATAGCCTGAGAGTCAGATTAAGTCTTGGTAACTTTGGGGTAAATAACTGTTTATCCTAGCCTTGTAAAACCTTGGCTGGGTTTGACAGATGAACTGGTTCACTATAAAAAAATGCCAAGACCTAATGGGAGGGGGAAGACACACTGGGGAAGATCAAGTGAGGAAAGAGTGAGTCTGTGCCTTCTGGGAGATGTGAGCTCTCAGACTGACCCACTTGTAAGGCAACTTAAGAGTACTGTGAGCCAGGATTGGTCCTTTGTTAAGGATTTTTACAGTCCCACACATGCTCACATTTAAGATGCTGCTTTCCTTGAGTTTTAGTTTTAACACCTGTGCCAAGCTTAAAAGGTGATTCACTGTTGCATCATGGCAAGTGTATTTCTGTGCAAATTTGACAAGCAGAGTAATAATTCTCCTTTCCTCATATGATCCTAATCTCTGGCAGGAAACTGTAAAAAACTACTTCCAGAAAAATAACTATTATAAGTGCAAACAATTCAGTGACATTTTTACAGCAATGTGCTTTCAAGCTATCATTAAGTCTCTGTGAGAAAAACAACCGCAAAACTACTGGAGCACACTAAACCCCAATTGAAGGTTTTAATGTACCTGTCACTTTCCATTGTATGTATATATATAAAAAAACTCAAACCAACAAACCTTTCTGGCATGCAGAACTGTTGTTCAGAAAAGTTAGCAACATAATGCTTTGAGAAATGCATGTGTACGTCTTTCAGATTTCTATACTGAACTAGTTGATCTCACTGCAGTTACCCATGTGTACTACATTTTAGGGGTATGTAAAAGTTGGAAAGATGGAGACCTACACTAGCATCTTTCAACTCTTTGGGAAGTACTTGAGACTGAGGAGGAACAAGTGGATAAATAAAACATTGCAACCTCCTAATTTCCACACAAACCTTAAGGAGAAAGAGCAGTGAAAACAGACAACTGTGTTCTGCAGTCTTTGGACAGTGCTGTGTGCGTTCCATCCAAAATGGGAGAGACTGGCAGTTTTAAAGGTCTCCTTTCCAGTAGTATTGATGTTCATCTTTGTGAGTATGTAACAAAAATCAGTCTAGTCTTTCTAAACCTGCAGACAAGATTACTAGTTAAAATCTCTCTTTCACAGCTCACTACTGGACTTGTTCCCTTAGGAAAGATCACATCAGTGCCAATTTCTTCAGATTCATGCTTTTTAAACTGAATTCCACTAGGAACCTTTTAGAGCAACTCTTCTACACAAGCTTATGGAACAATTAAATATAGAAGAATATCCAGTGCTTGGGCAGTGAGAGATCATGGTATCAGGCTGGCCTGTCACCTAATGAGAAATTAATTTTCTTCTGAAAATGTATGACTGCCTACCTTAGCTCCTTTTTTCCTACCCTTTTCTCATGTCTCAGTGTTTAAGGAGTTATACGTATGATCTTAGAAGATGGTTTTCCGGTGCCAAAAAGGCTACCTATGATAAAAGACAGCAATAATAAAAGATGCAAAATAAGTATAGTACTCCCACTGATTTTGAAAGAACATGGATACTTCCTGAGTGAATTAAAACTCATATTGCCACACACTTTCAATTTTTCTCATTCAAAATCCTTTCTACCAGTACTTCAGATCTTTACTAGAATGTAAAGGATATCATTTATTCGGCACCCCAGTATTTATCAGCCACTGCTGTTTTGCTCTTATGGTAGGATTAAAATATATATTATTCACTGTATTCATATAAAGCCTCCGTAAACCTCATGAGAAAATTGTGACTATATGTGATTTCAACATAGTCAGAATTCCACCTGGTAACCTACTGGGAATCAGTGCAGCTGGAACTGGACTGATTTCCACCCATACCTTCATTTTCTGTGAGCATTCTGCTTCCCCAGCTGGAGGAAGCAAAATACAATAGTCTTCTGATCCTAAACCTAGTGGAGATGAGGAGCAATATGCTGGGAATTAAGCTGAAAAGAAGAAGTCTCTCAGAAGGGAGACTTACCTTTCACTTCCCATTTCCACTGAATGGGGAGCTGTGCAGGGGCATCGACAACTGAGCAATGCGAGATGGGAGAGAAAGGACTCAGAGATGAGAACACAAAAACTACATGCCACTGTGTGAAGCCAGGAACAGGAGATGAAATAGAAGCTATGTGAGGAAAGGGGTGCAAGGAACTGAGGATGGGGACTAGTGGGCAGCCATTTTAAGACAATTTCTTGGGTGTATCCAATGCATTTCCTTAAGTGTTGAGCAGACAAATGAAATACTCTGCTTCCAGGAGGAATTAGAAAACAAGACCAAAATACAATAGAAATTAGAAAAAAATACCCTAGTTATGGAGAGTTAATATTATTTTAGTAATTATTTTAAACCAGTATGTTTATATTTTGGGTTGTCTCATGTTTCAAATTCACAGGCAAAATAGTTATTTTTCAGTACATTATTAAGACATGGTATTTCTCTGCCATATGTTTGACTTTAGTACTACATGTAATTTGTGGGTTTAAAATTTATTTTCCACAGCCTCTTTAGTTTTGAACTTGAAATGGTCTCTGCCATCACTCTTTACCTCACAAAAGTATTCCAAAGATGTGTTCCTCAAACGCTAAACCGACATCACTTTAACCAGCATTCAGCAACAAACCATCCAGTGGCTTAAGCTTTCCAGCCAATTCTCTTTCAAGCAGTGAGAAAAAGCATTCATAGCATTCTTAGTATTCCCTGCCTTCACAGCCCACACTTTACAGTGTTTTTGTTGGAGGCAAGAAGAAGGAAACATACAGAATAACCTCACTGAAAAGAGTCATGGTTTAGCACTATAAAAAGCTAATTCTGCTTCATCTGCCACAGCATATAAACCCTACTGTATCCTGTCCAGTGGCAGACAACATTAAAAGTGTTGGCATTTTCCTAGTGCTTTCTATCTTAAGCTTGCTAAGCCTAAATGAGACATCTAAAATTGTAGTCCCTTTTGAAAAACTGGAAGGATTTTAAATGCAGACCACATTTTCTGTATGGTATGCAGTAAACCATGCCTTTTTCAAGATGCTTCAAGCTGGGCAAACAACATCACCCATGACTATTTTTTAGTATCTCCGAAGTTTGAAAACAAATGCAGCTTTTCATTGACAAACTGAGTTTCTGAGTGCTGCAGCCTTAACATGTAGCAATGGAGTATCAAGAGGGACAAAGGTATAAGAGTAAGCTGATGGGAGAGCTATTACCTATCCCCAAGTGCCCTACTACAACTTATTTCTGAATATAGAGGGAATCTGCCAAGTCAGTTTTCTAGATTTCCCTACCCCAAGGCTCCCAACCATTTTACTCACATGGGAAGGAGGATCTGTTAAACCTGCCTCTGGCTGGGAAGCCCTTGTTTCAGCAGCACCACTTTTTGCTGTACAGAAAACCTCCAGCCTGCAAGAGAAACACCCAGCAGGCTGTGTGCAGCTTTGCCAGGGGGACTACCTGCACACAAGGCATTCCTGCCAGGAAAAACCACGGGTCTCAAGGCTCTCACAGCTTCACACCCCAGATGTGACCCAGCTGCCTTGGCAAAGGTTTGGAGCACAGAGCTGGCCTCAGCCTTGGGTTGTAACCACAAAACTCTCCGTCAATGGGATGAGTCAACTCATTTAATTCCTCTTGATAGATGGACTTTCATGCAATTTCACCTGGTTTTCTTTCTCCCAGAAAGAAAACTATAAATATTTAGGCTTCTGAAAAATAAAGAGGGCCAACTTCCTGAACGTGATCCACATGCAATTCTTTTACTGCTACAAGGAAATGGAGAGTGAAGATATCTGAGTGCCATCTGGACAAACAACTTCTTCCATGTACATAAACATGTCTCAGCAAGTGCAAGTCCCATGGGCGGGATACTTGCCACCAACTTTCAGATTCACATGACCCTTCTCACAAACACTTCAAGGCCTTCAGATTAGGCATCTCTATTCCTGGCACAGCCTTTATGTGCATATTCCCTCACATCTGGGGAGGAAGGAGCTCATCTATCTGACTCCAGTCCTACCAGTTCCAAGAGACCCCAGTCACAGAACTGCTGCTGAATATATGGGACATACTTGATTTGTGCATTTGGCAGCCCTGTGAGACAATCCTTCCCTTTCCTAAACAGTAATGTGTTTTAAAAGCTGTATTCAAGTTTGGTTTTAACTAGTACATAATGCTTCTTGCTGTGTCAGGGCATAAGAGTGTGTGGAGCAACAGGGGCACCCCAGACCTGCTAGGAAGAGCTGGCAAGTTCCAGTCTGACCCTTGGCTCCAGGCGGTGAACCATGATGTGCTCTGGCCTAAAACAGGCAGTAAAACCATGAGGCTGTGCAGAAGATGGCTAAGTCCAGCTGCATCGCTTGCCTGCTTTGTCCATCCAAATATCACTGATGTCCCTATTGGAATCAGGAGGAAACAGTGGGAGTCAAGCTAGGGATGCCTCTCCGTTTCTACTCTTCCCCTGCCATCACCTTCCTCTCTCCAAATCCCTCTTCCACCCAGTCTCTTTTGCAATATTGTACCTATCCTTCAAACAGTCTTGTCATTCCCTGAATCCCCTTCCAGCCCTTTGAGTGGCTCCTCTCCCTCAAAATGGAGTCAGGCTTATTCCTGCTGTGAAGAGCAGGGAGGAGGGGAAATCTCTGAACAGCTTCTTCTCCAGCATCACTCTGTGGTATGCCTCCTGTGTTAGGGAAGAGGTGGGAGAATGCAAGGTAATTTGTAGGTGTACTAAGCAGTACAATGGTAATTGCATCATTAAAATCCTCTAATGTAAGACCGCCTGCAGAAAGGAAGAAAAACAGCTAAACTGCCTACTCAATACTTCTTTGTATAAACAAGACCATGGAAATGTACACAGTGTACCATGGAGACTGGCTCATGAGAGCCTCCTTACAATCTCTGACGCTCTCTAGGGCTACATTTGCTCTGTTGTTCACTTACCTCTCCTGTTGCTTTGTTCAGTGTTAGCTAGTTATCCAAAAACAGGAATTCACACCCAGTCACAGTAATGCTTTACCTTTCTACTAAAACCACTAAATTCCTACACCAGTATTTTTCAAGAATCAAAGTCAAGAATCAGGAAGAGAAAGCAGTATGAAAAAGAACTTAAGAGTATTTAAAGGAACATTTTATTGGCGCTTAAACAAAAAACACAAAAAGAAAAAAAAAAAGGCAAAAACCCAAGAGAACCATCATGTATCAATTTTGGACCATTTTTTGAACATGCCAGGTAGACACAGACCTCTTGGGGTTTTTTTCCTACCTGATGGCAGTCCGGGCTGAATCCCTTCTTCAGGTAAGCCCTCCCTTCTGCAGGCCTCTTGAAGCATGCTCACCATTTCAAAAGAGCACTATTCTAAAACAGAGTTCAGAGCTTCAGTAACCACCCAACTGGGGACTCACACACTCTGTCTCTAACTCCATCCCACACTTGACTGCCCCTGCCCCCTACAGAGTTGGCATTGATAGTCAAGACAGTCAGAAGCAGGGCCTTACGCCTGGAGAGGCTGCTACAGAGCACACTACCACAATGCTTCAGCATCTGATGTCAAAGCCACAGGCTTGGCAACCCTTACAGCCTGCTTAAAGCATTCATTTGGAATGCGTGCTGACTGTGCCTGATGGCTTTTCTGGATATCTACTCATGCTGACATGTGAAAATAAATAATAATTTTAAAAGGTATGCCTGGAAGTAAACTAGGCTTGGCCTATAGCTACAGAAAGTATGGTTCAGGGACTGGAAGACACCTCTGAGACAAGAGCCCCAGGTATGGAGAAATATGACAGTATTTGCTCAGGCCACAATCACAGCTTACTGAGGAGACAAGTCTTTTCACAAAACTGTTGCCTTTAATCTCATTATTTTCATTCTGAAGAGTCTCAGAGTCTCACTAGTTGGAAACCATCTTATAATTTCTATCCTAAGGTTATTCAGTGCCACATTATAGCCCTTTAAATCTTTAGCTTAAATAGCTCTCCCATTTCATCCCTAGAATTTGGTCCCTACTAAGAAAAGATAATCCTACTGCTTTCTGAATGTCCTTCTTTTGTGAGGCTAAGCAATCTAAAATCTTTCGATCTTCCTCCTCTCTGACTTTAGCAATACTTACTTGGATTCACTCCAGCCCTAGGTCATTTTACTTGAATATGAACGACCAAAATTGCACAAGAAGTCTTAGTCATAGTTTGTACAATGGAGTAACCCTTCTTCAAATAAAACTATGTATACACATGCAAATCAATAGTTTTACAAAGCCCATAATGTACGCAATGAGTGCTGTTCCTTAGTATTCCTTTGTATTGGGACTGGTGGTGTTCGATGTCTTTGCTGGTGGCATGGACAGTGAGATCCAGTGCACCCTCGGCAAGTTAGCCCATGACACACAGCTGTGTGGTGCTGTTGGCACGCTGGAGGGAAGGGATGCCATCCAGAGGGACCCGGACAGGCTGGAGAGGTGGGCCTGTGTGAACCTCATGACTGTCAGCGAGGCCAAGTACCAGGTCCTGCACCTGGGTACGGGCAATCCCAATCGCAAACACAGGCTGTGAGGAGAATGGACTGAGAGTAGCCCTGAGAAGAAGGACTTGAGGGTACTGGCTGACAAGAAGCTCAAGATGACCTGCTCTTGCAGCCCAAAAAGCCAACTCTGAGCTGGGCTGTATCAAAAGCAGTGTGGCCTGCAGCTCATATTGATGCCTAACCTACTCATAACCGTAGAGGTATGAAACAATGCTGCTAAGACTCAAATATGCTGGGAAGGGAAATACTAGGGCCAAGTATTTGTGCACTTACTGTGAAATTTAAAATTAGTTTCCATTTTTAACCCATTTTCCAGTTCTTCAAATTCCCCTACAGTAAAGCAACTCATCCTCCAAAGTGCTCCTGATAAATCTTTACCATTTCTATCCTACAACGGTTTTGGAGCAGCTGTGGCATTGAGAAGGCTGCACCAATACACCAACACCTGAAAGTCTAAAGACTCAAAGACCATCATTTAGGAAGACCACAGCATGGGAAAAACAACTATTCTACCCTATGAATGGGCCTCTCTGAGGCCTGGTGTGTCAGAGCAAAGGTTGGCTCGATCTCAGCCAGTTCCTCTGTCACTACACATTTAACAAGAGCTTATAAGCAGTGGGCAAGTACGAAGTTATCCTTACACTGACTGGCTTCCCCCACAGTTCTAGCAATGCAAAGTGTAAGGACTGCCACAAGCTATACTCAAAGCATGCTGGTTTTTATCTATGCATTTGTTCCTCCTCATACCCTGCAGGAATTCAATCACACACTCTCAAAAAACGCCACTGTTCTATGGCAGAAGTATAACCTGGGAATACCTCTCAGCACCCCTCAGCAAAAAGTACGTTGTGAGCCCCAGCTGGAAGGGATCTATTCCTGCATTCAACACCTGGGATAGACAGTGGTGTTGATAAATTCATTATCACTGCTGTTGTCAGGTCCATTTGACCTGTTTCAAGACAGAATTTGTTCTATCCTGCCAAGAAGCTGGGCAGATGGTTAAAATCCTGCTCATAACCAGAGGCCTAACATACACTCAGCTTTCCTGGCTTATGGGGCCTCTTGATGAAAGCTTGGACAACAACAAGAAGAGACATGGACGAATGAAGAGAAGTTGTGCAACTGTGTGTTTTTGGAAGATCATCAGTTATACGGTACAGCCATGCCTCCCAACTTACTGCTTCTCAGAGGGGAACTGTTCGCAGCAGGCTGCCTAATATCCTGAATAATACACAAGAGCAGGAAATGAAGAGACTTTTGAAGATTTTGGGCAGTTTTAGAGGCCACTTCTGAGAGACAAAGAGGAATTTGTCAAGGAAATAGGTCATAGATACATGAGTGTTACCACTTCAATGGCAAGGGCAGTTGTGCTATGAAATACTCTGCTAGATAAGACATACACTTTTGCATGGGGGAAGAGAGAAGAAAAGTGGAAAAGTTAGGTAAAAAAATGCAGAAAGCTGGCATTTTATAATTTGTGGATTGACCAGAGTTATATAAAGGGGTTTTTACATATAGTTTAAAATGCATTTGCTGGTTTCAGAAAACAGAAGCATTTGTTCCACAAAAACTGGAAATTTTTAAACTTGGGAAGAAGAGAACTAAGTCATACCAAGGAAGATTTTATGTCCTGTGGGACTGAGTATGGTGGAAACAATCTGCAAGCTGGCTGATTGAAATGGATATTCCAATGTGGAGTGTTTACTCCATTTTGCAGAGCACTGGAGTACTTAATCTTGTAAAAAGAGGTGCAACCTATCATCTGTGTTCATCTGTAGGTTTTAATCATACCACGATACAAAGCCACGAGTTACCATTTGCTCCACTGAGACTGCTCCAGGAAGCTAAATCCACAAGTCTGATTTTGCATCTCTCAGCCATGATGAACCAAATGTTTCCTGGAACAATTTGGAGCTATTTAGGGAGTCCTGGGAGAATTACTTGATCATTTACTACTCTTGTCAAACAGAATATTTTCTTTGCCTTAACTCCCACAGGCCAAACTAAAGTGCATTGCCAAACTGACAGTTTTCTGTATGACCACCACACATGAGAGTGCCTTAAGTACATCAGCATTTTGAACTCTGTGCATCTCTGCTTGAAGCCTTTGAATCCTGACCTCTGAAGTTTCATGAAGGAGGAATGCATGGACAAGATACTGTAAGAAATAAAACTAAAATATTTCAATCTCCAGCATAGAGGCCACTTGGGAAAATCTGTCAGTAGCAGGCTAACAGCCACACATGATTAGAGAAGTACTTACTTCTAACCAGCAAAGTGCTAGGCCATATGTAGCTAGGAAAGGTAGGTGAAATACACCTGATAAATTACACTGCAGGGAGAGATCACACTTCTGGAGAGACTCATAAAATAAAGCTTTCAAAGTGACTGTCCTCTCAGGGGTCTCCTGGAGCATCTCTCAGATAATGTACCTCTTCAAATTGATTGGCAAGTGGTCTCTGCAGGGCTCTTCACATTTCCCTTTGGACGTGTGGTAGCATTTTGTCCAAAAAATAGGTCCCAGTTCTTCAAGGGAAAAGTAGATATCGGATGAGTTGCCCAGTCTTGTTCTGGGTGCATCTACCATAGAGACCTCATTTTAACACCCGAACAGTTACAACCCGTGGCAGTAGCCAGCAGCCACCTGTCCTATGGGGCATGCAAACGTGGACATCAGCTCCAGTCTTGACTTCATGTCTCATGCACCACTTGTTTCTTCAATGCAAAAAAGTCATCCTGGATGCCTCAAGCTCTAGAAAAGAGTCAAGCAACTTGTGACTATGCAGCTACCAAGCATCTAGATTTAATTCATGTAGGATGCCAACTTGTGGCAACAAAGCAGCACCGAAGAATTTGTCTGTGCAAGCTTAAAGCAAATTCCTGCTCCGTGACACAGAAGATTACATACTGAAATTTAAAGAGCAAAATAAATTACTTTTGGACAAACACTTCCAACATAGCAGATGCTCTAACATGAATCAGTGAACTACAGGTAGAAGGTTTGCAGGTAAGCTCCAACTGAACGTGTGCTTCTATAGGCAGGGAAAGAGGGAAGCAGAAAGCACACAATGGCTTTCTCCTTCCTGCTTTCCCCTGACTCACCCTCCCACACCATACACACTCTCAGCACGGCTGGTGCACAGACTGGAAAGCTGGTGTGCTATTATGAAGCAATAAATTCCAAATACTGTCCACTGAAAAAAAAAAGGTTGGGGTTATTAAGAAATTACATCATCCTGGAAAAAGTTGGGAACTGCTGAAGAAAATGTTTTCCTTTAACAGGGTGAAAAACACAGAGCTTAAGTGCCCTTGCTAGCAAGAGAGCTGCTTGCAGCCACACACGCAGAACAACACTCCCTCATGTGGTCCCTGAAATAAGAGTTCTTCCTTCCTGAAAAGCTGAATCAGAACCACCATCAAATAGCAGGCTAGGCAAAACTCTATCAGTTCTAGCCAAATGTTGACATCAAACAAGGGGCATTGAAAAACAATGACAAAAAAGTCTAAACCCTTCAAGAGGGACTACCCCATCATAAACTTTTACTAAAACAGATACCATTGAAAAGCACAGCAGATTTTTCCTCCCCAAGAGTGGCTTCCAAAGTTTTTTACTTTTTTCTTCCAAAAGATTTTTTTTTTTTTTTTAAATTTTCAGTCGTTACGGGAGAACTCTGAAGTGGTCAAATAGAAACATCTGTTTATTTCTGTAAATGAGAACAAAAGCTAGAGTTTGGAAGAACAGAACATTCTTCATATAATTTTATCCTTTTTTCCCCAAGAACTAGCCATCTTTGCTGTAGCTAGGTATCAGAAATGGGCATTGCTTCAAGCTTAATACTTGTAGCCTTTCTCAAGTGTTTTGTCTAGTTCATTTTTCCTTATCTAAAGAAATAAGGGATTCTTTTTTTCCCTTAAAGGATTCTCAAGGAAAACTTAGTTTGTATCCAAATACATCTAGCTCTCAAATTATTAGAGCCTGTATGAGCCTTTCCTCAAATTCTGGTAAAAGCTGTTAAGCTTTGCTTCTGCTTAACGGGAAGAGAAAGCATGAGGGAAAAAGTGAGTCACCACAGGCATCCTCATGCTCTGTATCAGTGAATCACTGAACACTCTTTGCATCACAGATGTCCCGTGCAGCACCCGCAGTATCTACGATAGTCAGAGATGCATAAACTTGTGCGTGCCCGTACATAAACAAAAAAGAATGACGTTTCCTTTTACTTTACAAAGCTGCATACATACACTCCTCTAATCTGGGTCCAGTGAGGTTTATATCTGTACCATCAGCCTTCTCGAAAACTACAGCTTGAATAATGATTAAGCAAAACATTTTCAAACTATGATCCCTACATTTGCAGCAAGCATGCTGTAAAAGACACATGTCCTGACGCACAGGCCTCAGCTTTTTGGTCAGTTGACATTAATACATCTCCACTGGTACACGCTGTAATCATGTCTTGCTGTTCCATTCAGAGTCACTGCAAAACACCATGTACAAGCCCCCAGGAAGTAAGGAAAATCACTCAGCGGAGTTCTTTTTAATTAATCATTTTTGAAAAATTAGTCATTATTCTACCACAAAGAACAGTCACCGACAACCTGAAGAGGAAAGCAGTGTAATTTTCTAACTCCCAATCACCACTTGTCTCCTTATTCTCATATGCATAAAAAAAAATCACATGGCAAATTGTAGCTTTTTTCTTTTAAAAAACCCCACATACACCCACTACCTTTACAGAAGCAGCTTTTAAATGGCTATGGCATGACTCTGAGGTCACGGGCAATGTGAAAAAAAGCAACAAAACCAAAGGAGCTGAAAAAAAAAATAGCTAAATTTTTTTTTCAGGAGAAGGCTGAAAAAGGATTTGCTCAGGAACTGGTTTGCTAACTGAAACATTAGCAACAAGGCAAGAGAGGCTTCCCTGAAGTCCACACCTGCTTTCTTTAGGCCACGACCATGCCTGGCTCCCACTGACAGGCCAGCCACTCCCTATCCCACTCCTGCAGTCCCCATTGCCCAGACCAGGAGGGACCACAGAGTTGCAATGGGGCTGAAGACATCAAACCCAGGACATGGAAAAACAGTGCTGGAAAAATCCAACCTGATGCAGTGGAGCTGTCAAAACATTCATGCACAATGGGGTAGTATTTCACGACCCTGCAACTGCAGCTTCAAACAAACCAGGTATACAGAGCTGAGTGTCCCCTCAGCATCAATTTGCTGGGTTGGCAAAGGCTGCATTTTCCCTGAGAGGATTCATTTTTCCAAAATCTGGGCAGCATTGGTCCAGGCCAGGATATGACTAACAGTGCGGCTGTGAGCCATGATGGATGCTGTCTCCCTCACAACACAACAGAAACAGTAAGCTTGCCAAGAAACATTTAGTGAAAATAATTTGATCACTTTTCACCTGCCAAGCAATCAATTACTTGAAAAATTAATTTGTTTTGCAGCTCGTGAGCAGACCTAAATGAACTCTTCCCGTGAGAGCAGACAGTGGACACAGACATCACTCTGGGATGGGGCAGTACTGACGTCCGGGTGGGCTGTTCCACTTGGGTTCAACCAGAGCTCACAGCAGCAAACCAGACACCGTTCAACTAAAATCCCACCCTTTCAGGTGAAGGCAGTGGTGAAGGAAGAGACAAATTTTTGAACCTGAGAGTCGCCTTCATCACACCTGTGCTCCTTGCCTGGTGCCTTCGCTGCCTTCAGCAACCAGCGTGAGCAATCCCGGTGACACTGCAGGAGCCGCGGCAGCCTTCCGGTGGGAACACCATGGAATACCACACACAGCTTGGGAACAGGAAGATGCAGGCGACACACAGAGAGCTTCACACTTCTGCGAGCTGCACCTTGCCAAGCTTCTTCCTTTGTGAATGTTTTTAACCCCCAGTTTTCCTGAGAATTTCAGGACTGATGGCACATTTTGTGACTATGCCTAAAAGAACATACTTCACTGCAAGTACCTAATTATAGTGTACCAGTCAGTAGAGAAATTAGTTCCTGATAAGATCTCAAGATATCAAAACAGAGTATTTATGAATCTCAAGGAAAAAAATCCCACATATTTTTCTAGTTTTTTGCCAGAAAACTAGAGATGATTTCAAGGATGTAAGAATTGGAGAAATATATCATGGATAGGAAAATTAAATTCAGACTTTTCAACACATTTCATTTTCTCTTTTATATATAAGGAAACATGAAGTAGATAAAAACATTTCAATGTAAAATAACATTCATCATATTCAATGGAAAACAAAGGTTTGAAATAATGGAATAATGGAATTTAATATAGCCTCTCAGCTTCATTTCAGCACAGTTAAAAAATACAGATTACATTAATAAGAAGAAAACAAAATTGCCAGGAAAGAAATTTAAATTTTAGATATCTTAGTAAGACAAGAGCAAGATAATTAATTAATATAGAAAAGGAACAAAAATCTTACTTTCTTCTCAAAATTAGTGGGTTTGCATCTTTCCTAGTAAGAAATTCTTATCTGCATTTTTTTCTTTGGTCAGAAGCAGACCATATTCCTCTTCTCCACTGGGTGGCATTACTACCTAGAGTAATATAAAGTAAAGTACTACCTGGAGATGTACTTGATGACCACATGAAGTTGCTATAGTGAAGTAAATGTCCCTCACACCTTATTGATCTGTGTCTATAGAATTAAACCACCTAAGACAACCTGAGACAACCATCCTGAGACAACCATCTAAGCCAGTCTGCTGATGTGCAAAGCTACCCCTTCTTAGCCAAACAGTCTTGTCTAAAAATTTTGGAATTAATATTGACACCAAAAAATTGACATTTCAGATTAATTTAATTCATTCTACTGTGTTTGCCAATGTTGAAGCATCTCTACAAAGAATAAATTCAGAGAGATGGATTAATATAGTAAAAACACACTGTCACTATATGTGAAACCGAGAAATACAAGAAGAAAATCTGGATATGAAATAACTCACAACTTCTAGGTCTGAAAGATATTTGAGCTCTAGCAAATATCCTAGCGTTCAAGCAGTTAAGCAGTCCCAGCGAAGTGAGCCACAAGCTTACATGTACACCTTGCTGAAGTGGGCTGAGGGTATCAAAAAAAAGGCAAGAAGGTGGATGTTGTTGTCTGCTGCACATAAACAAGGTATCTGGGCTCTGCAAAGCATCCCATAAATCCCACCACCTATGTGCCATGACCATTCTGCCTGTTTCCTTCCAGTACAACCAAAGTGTAGGGAATGAAGAAAGAAGCTTAAAACCTGTTAGGTGTCAACTGGCACGAAGGAGGTAAGTGGTGTGCCCACACAAATGCTGCATTGGGAAGTATTTGGGGTCATGGTTTAGACAGCCACGCAGCACTACTAGAAAATACATGAGGAATAGGAAAACTTCTCAACAATCTCTCTTTTCCCCTCTTTTTTGCAAAATTACAAAGTAGGAGGTCATTTGTAAAAAGATTCATCTAGTTGTTATTCAAGAATCCATATTAAAAAATATTAACAGAGAGAGGGTTGCTTTACAGGGTAAAAGCCTAACAAGATTTTCTGATGTTATTAAGGGTTTAATTTTAATCTGGTTTGACTGTAAGTCTTAGACCATGATCTCTGAGTTCTGTTTGTTTGGTTATCCTGTCCTTCTGAACACACTTTGTCTACCGCTTTTCCCCACAAACACCACTGTTAATCTCTCAAACAGACATCTGCACACACCTAATCCACATCAGGCTTTCATCCTTGAAGGACTTGCACACTTAGAACAGTGAACCCAACACCTTTGGCATATTGTAGCTCCCTCATTGTGAAGTTCTGTTCTCATCTTACTATTTTATTCCAAGTCTTACCCTAGGTTTGAACATCTTCACAGTTGGGAGAATGAGCACAGAGGAAACTGTCCTGTCTGACCCTTCTGAGAAAACAAAGCCAAAACCCAAACCTTCCTACTTCCACCTCGACTCCCCCAAAATAAAAAATCCAAAGACTATTTCATGTCTTCAGTAGTGTCCTCTTCAGCAAGGAGAATAAAACCTTCCCAGGGTGAGGGTCGTTTATGTTGCACAGCACCTTTCTTCTTTTGTATTTATTCCGGAAAAATCCACTTGAAAGGATTTATAGTCCAGAGAGGCCTGAGCCTGCCCAAGTTGGCTCCCACACAGTGAAGGGGATCTGTGCATTCCTGTCCCTCCACCCTTTTGCATGCACAATGGACAGGGCTGCCCACGCTCATCCCTATGCATGTGCAAAGGGAAGCTCAAGACACAATGTGCAGTGCGTTTCCACACTGCTGAATTAATGTAAATGTGATCTAGAAAAAGACAAACCTCTCTGTGATATGGTCTACCCACTACTTCCTTTGCTCTGGTATTCTCTCTATGAGCATGTACATTTTGGATAAGGACTTGATTAAAGAG
Organism: Oreocharis arfaki; assembly: GCA_013398015.1. Classification (NCBI taxonomy): domain Eukaryota; kingdom Metazoa; phylum Chordata; class Aves; order Passeriformes; family Paramythiidae; genus Oreocharis; species Oreocharis arfaki. The sequence goes on along the minus strand of VZRR01014170.1, from coordinate 180,623 downwards.
CCAAATTTGTATTTTCCTGAAAGGTTTGTATTAAAAACCTCCCCACAGAAACAAGGATGGAATTCTTTTTCCTCCTTTCACTTCCATTCAGTATCCACATTTAACCTAATTCTGTTGCTTCCTAAGACTTCATGATTTTTGTTCCTATTCATCTCCGGACTAGAGGCTACAAATTGTGGTCTTTCTCCTCTAACAGGAGGCTAGAATAGGTGGAATGAAGTTTTTTCAGTAATGATCGTTCCTTTCAATAAAGCAAGTAACAGATTTTATTTATGTCACCAGGACAAAGTTATTTTTATAATGTGATTGTTATTCAAAAGTGACCAGAACAAGAATTACTTGTTTACAAGTAATTACAAGAATTACTCTATTATTGCCAAATCCAGTTTATCCACTTACTGTTTTCAATAGTTAATATAACTCTCCTACCTAAATTTGCCATCTTCTCAGTTCTGCTACTTTAACTATTTGTCCAGTGTTATCCTAACCCAACTTTCTCAAGTGATCCAAATTAAGAAAGAAAGGGCGAGAAGGAGAGAAAAAAAAATGAAAGAGAATCTAATACCAGATGTTCTACACACATACACATTTTGCAGTCAATTTTAAAAAAAAAGTTTATTTCACAAATTTGGAAGAAAAGCACTAGTGGGAAAATAAAAATAGCAACCATATGAGCCAAATCTATCACCAAAAGAAGAACCTCTCCTACCCAAATGAGTTTTGGATCAGGCCTTATGGAGGTACTTTCTGTAAGTTCATCTCCATTGATGCATTTGGGCATCGGTTTGGGTTTGGCTAACATACATCTCTTCCTGCTCCTTTACCATACCAACCACATCAAAGAGGCAGTGTCTCCTGGAGAACTTGGCACTACCTTTATAGTAAAGGCAGAGAAGGTTTTTCCTCCTCGTTTCTCACTCCCAAAATCTTGGGCTAGAGCCCTGCTGTGGGGCTGATCTCTTGGGAGCTGGAGCCAGTATTTTTGGGCACATACCATGGGTGCCAGAACTGCACTTCTGGTCCTGCTGAGGCAAGTGATGCTCCCCACCATCCTTGCCAAGATGCTGCTCGTTACTTTAATGAGTATACAGAATGAGCAATTTTCAGCTCCATATGCCACATTATGTACGAGTTAGCAAGTAGAAAAAAAGTCTTGCTACAAGAGCTAGACTGACTAACTCACATGCGGCTGCAGCGGTGCTCCTGTGTCCGAGAAACATCTCGTCATATCCGAGAAAGGCTGGGTTTAAGATGCACTCAGGCCAGGAGTTCCAAGTCGCCTTTTTCCTCACGTGAGGGATTTGCAAATAATCCTCCAGATCTCTTGGGTGTTGGCATATGTGGGCTACGCACACATCAGAGAATGTGCACTGCTATTAATTGCTATATCCTCTTTGTAAAGCAGCCTGTCAACAGAGGACTTGATTCCTTCACTTGACAGTTAATGGCAAGTTCTGTCATGCATTTTTGGGTGATTTAAAAAATACAGTACATCTATCCCACTTCACAGTAGAATTCACCAACAAACTCTAGCCATTGTAGATCTATGTGCACCTCCTCTTTTTAGAACAACACACTGCGACCTTCTCAACTTGCTTCTTATCTCTGTATTAACCCTTGAGCTCAGCTGTATACAAACATTAAGAGTCACTGAAGACAGAAAATCTTGACAGCCACAATCAGCTGCAGGTGAGCTATTCCAAGACACAGCTACCTATCAAAGGCATGAAATCGCTCTACCTGGAAGGTAAGAACACGTTAGACAATCTATTTCAATTCTTAACTATCCTTATCATCACAGAAATACTGATGTTTACATGTCTCACTTTCATTTTGTTTTGGGAGTCTTATTTCCTGTGGATGCAGAGAATTGTATTTCCTCTTTGCCTGTAGTTATATTCCAGAAACTTAGAGTGGATCTCTCACACTTTTTCTGTAAATTAAGCAAACCCACTCCTTTCAGACGTTTTAAATGCATAACAGTCTGTAAAATTTTGGTAGATCAGAACTACCTCAAGATGGCCCACATAGTTCTTGATGAAGGATGCCCAAAAATGGACATGACACTTTTTCACTCAGGCTTCAGCAGAGCTAGGTAGAGGAGGCAGATTACTTTGCACACCTTGTATACAGCAGTCCTGTTTATACTCACTGGATGGTTTTGCTTCCAATACATGCCACTCTGAACCACAGATTAAATGCAAGGCAACAATGATCACATCTTCCTCTGCAGACCTGTTGCCTAGAAAACAATTCATTCCCTAACATGGAGATGTGCCCTTGATAGCTCATAAATAAACAGAGCATTTTGCACTTGACTTGTATGTTATTTCAGACCCAGCTGACAAAAACAAGTAAATTTTAATCCCATTCTTCAATGTTTGTAGTGCAATTCCTCTCTCACTTTGGCATTGGCTGCATAGTGAATAAACTCAGTCTCTACTTCACTTTCCAAGTCATTAATAAAAAAGGTTAATTCATATTGGACAATGACAGATGTGTAGCTCAGAATACAGGATTGATCTCTTGTTCAATATGTAACTCCCATTATACTTGCACAGACAGTTTACTGTGGTTATGGAGACACAGCACACCAATCTCCCACAATTCCTGGGATTTTCAAGACAATATTAAAATAAAAATCAGGTCTGCTACATCTCCCTTTCTTGAAAATTAGCCCTTTTCAAAGAAAACCATTAGGTTATTCTCCATTTCGTATGGTTTTTAATTAGTCTTTCCCTCAACACATACTCAAAGCCCTCAGGTCATTGAGAAACTCAGTTAAGGAATCCATATTGCCTAGACCACATTTTTCTACCTGTTCTTAAAATCCAGTACTATATTTCTGGCTGTGTGTTTCTTTAAGGACAGTCACCAATTTGACTGACTTGACATTCATTAAAAATCCTTGTCAGATCTACTATTTTGTTCACTTTAAGATTCTGGCAATAATCAGAGAAACACTCCCTGAATCACTCACTTGAGTTGTCCTCTTGGTTGTGCTATTTTCCACTTCCAAGCTTCACTCCCACTAGTCCTCTTTCTTTCCATGGATATCTCTGAGACCTGAAGCATATTTTTCATTTGATCATTTTAGTTCTCTGCTCTGACATCTCTGCAGAGCAAATGCAATCCCTTATTTTCTACAAAGTTAAAGAACATTACTATTGGCAGATTTCTTTCATGGTAACTAAGCAGGACTCGTGGTTTTTTACTATGGATCTGTGTTTCTGACTTTCAGACACTTCTTTATTGAGGGTTCTGTTCTTTTTTCTAATCTTTGTGGGAAAATGCACTGCTTGCATCTAACCATCTCATAAAGTTCTTTGTTTGACAGGGCTGAGTAGGCTGCTCTGCAAGCATTTCTCCTCAGTTTGAAATACCACCTCCAGTTCCTCTGTAATATTAACACTATTCACCAAACCACACATAAAACAGAATTAACAGGTTCATTGGCTATTTGGTGAGAGTTTTTTACATCTAGGGATATCTAAAAATCACTTGTTCCTACCTCCACACCTGCTGTGATGGTAAGTGCCAGCAGTCTGGTAATGCTGACTTTCTGGCACAGGGACTGAGGGAGTGAAGAGTTTCCCTGGGCTCATCTCCATGAAGCTGTGCAAGCCCAAGAGTCATTTTTGCTACACCACTTACCAGCTTTTCAGCCCTACCTTTTAGATAATACACTGACATTTTTCCTTCAAAATGTTTTTGTCTCTTGCCCTGATAAAATGCAGTCCAAATGAGACAGCAGCCCACCACCAATGGCAAAAGCAAAGAAGAAATTCATTTTAAAATCAATTCTTTTACCCTCATAATGTATTTTTCTTTGCCAAGAGTAACTCTTTAAGAAAATACAAAGAAGAAAAATTTATTTCAAGACATCTGACTGCTCTAACCTTTCTAGCTAATGTCATCCTCATTTTCTAAGTAAAAATTGAAGAAGTAGAATCTCAAGCAAAGGCTTAAGCAGTTTCTGTGACCTTTCCTTTATATCAACCCTCTCATCTCCAGCCAGCAGCAAAAGCTCCCATTGCCCTCACCCAGCACCCACCCCAGCCCACAGTCACGACACCAGCAGGGAACAGCAACGTGCCTCTGGCCGCAGATTCACCGAGTGTGGTCTGGGACAATCAGTTTGGTCTTCTAGGCTGCTCAGAGCACGACCTCTCCAAAGGAGTCCTACCAGATACACACCAGGTTGTATGCTCCATCCAAAGGCATGCCAGCACAGGAAAAGCTTTGAAAGACAGCTCTATCAAAAGAAAATTGCATCAAAAACATTCTAAAGGACTCCCCCCACAGCAGCTTCCATAGGAACCAAGGGTTTGTGGGACAGAAAACAAACAGAAAGTCACATTAAACACTAAGAAAAATTACATTAGAAAGTATCAGAGGCTAGGGATTATGGATTTACAAAGACCCAGAGGATGATAACAGCTGCCCCTCAGCAGCAGGATTCTTTGACAATAATACACATTTTAGGATATTTTTATATTAAAGTAAAGTACATTTTCAAGAATTCAAGCACTACAGGGGATGAGTTTGCAATTGATTTTGTTAAGAATCATCTTTCTTTCTCAGACTTTTTTGTTGAACTGATGTAGCTTTTCACTGTCCTGCAACACTACTTCTAGAAATTATCCACCAGTGATATAACAAAATAAAGGACTTTTGTCTTGCCTTTATATCAACCTCTTCATTTTGTTATTTTGTGAAAGAGATATCAAAACACAGAAGAATACCCCCAGGGATCTGTGACTCTTCAATATTTAATGATCCTTTTGTGAAGGTTTTATCTCATACAGTATCTCTGTATCAAGAAAATGCTCATTTCCTACTCAGAGGCCAGTTCTTCTTATCATTTTATAAACATGGATTTTGCAGGTCTTTCAAAGCAAGATTTTCCTCTTTGCACTTTTCTAAATTAGGCCAGTACTGCTAGATGTTATCTGCAGGATATATACAGAACACTCCCTTATGCACCTTTTGACCTGCATCATTGTAAGTTTTCTTCTTAAATACCTAATATTTGCTATCTCTATTCTGTACACATATGTTTTACTGCACTCATGTTTTACTGTGTAGCTGCCCTTAGAAGCTGTGAAAAACCAAAACAGCTTTTAGGCACTCCAGACCAAACAAATGAAATGTCTCAGTGATCAACACCAGAAACTGAGGTGTGAACAAATACAAGCTTGTGCATTACAGGTATTTCATGTTCCCAACTACCTCCACTAAGTGGCAGATACAGTGCCACACCTTCTCCTCAGGACAGTAAATCTCCTACAGCTACACTGGGGCAGAGTTAAAATCATTTACAAAGTCTTTTGCTGACCTGAAAGAGTAGCTCTCACATCAGCAGAAGCCACAAAACAAGACCTTGAGGGTTCATGTAAGGCTGCAGACCTTTCACCAAACATAACTGGCCATGGTGGCCACTTCCTTCCTGAACAGAAGAAATGCAGTAAATGCCACTGATGCTATTTTTCCCGGGAGTTACCTGGTCCATAAAGCTTCTTGAGAAGGAAACTCCTTTCAACTCTTCCCTATTCATGTGCAAACCCCATCCATACTCTGAAAATAACACACAAAAGCCAGCCTGTGGTTAGGCAAAAGGGAAGATGAGATGCTTGCAGACATACAACGTTCCCTCAAAGCACAGCATTTGATTCTTGCAGTGATGCGGTGCGAGCTGCCGTGTCAGCTATCTGAAGAAGGGTTTTCCCAACATGACAGGCCACTTGCATGCTGAGCCCTACAGGCACAGTCAATCAGCAAAGTAGAACACCAGGACCTTCACACCAGTGGGAAACCAGTATCACAGCAAGAGATAAAGATGCTTGGTACACGTCCCACATTCAGAAGTTATTTATTGGGGAAATAAACTCATAAGCAATTTATCCTTTGATATTTGGCTCACAATTCCCCATGGAATCATAGATACTATGGAAACTATGATAAATAATCTGTTTTAGAAGTGCATCTGTTTCTTACACAATGTTTCCAGCATGAAACCAAGCTTGAACTTAACAGATGGGTTCTTCTAGCACGGGATCATTTTGTGCATAATTCTCCTCAAATGCTTTTATATTTTCCATGACCAAATGAGTGTTTACATTCAAGCTTCCTCACTCTCTCTTCTTGATGGCAGCCCATTTTGTAGAAAGCTGCCTGATTTTAAAACTTGATAAATTCTGTACAAGAAAATGTTTTCATCCGATTCAGAAACTCAGGGATTGTCACAATAGCTCACCTGCTAATATCAGGAATAATCTGAGAGCTGCTACAAAGAGTACAGTTCTAGCAGTAACTTCTTCGTCATCAAAACTTAAGAGTTAAAATTGGACACAGAGGTTCTTCAGATAAAGTTCTGGGAGATAACATGGTAAAGAAAAGGGGTGATAGCAAGATGTCTTCAGTTATTTTCTGCTGTGATTATACAATAAATGTGTGCTTTTAAGTCTCATGAATACTCTCTGTGAAAAGAAGAGGATGAGTCTAAGTCTGGAAAATTTCCAAGTGTGTCTCTCCCATATCCTTTCAGTGTTTCAATTTAACAAAAACACCCACACATACACACAGAAGATCCGCTTCCATACTAATGAGTAAAAGTACTCACCAGCAATCTGAAAGAGGCTTCTTTAATGGATCCAAGGAGGCTTAAGCACAACTAACATTAATTTAACATTTGGTCATTTTCTTGCCAGCATTCTGCCATCACTAACATCAATATCTCTTTAATGACACACAAGTTCTTCTCGTAAGTGACTGAACTATAGTACACCACAATGAAGGAGCTGCTCTTAAGCCAGGCAGCTTTTTGCTTCCTAAAAGTTCAAGGACAGGACATGATATCCCTTTTTCTGTCATTTCTTATGAAAATTCAAAGCAGAGAAAGTTCCCCAGAGCATCCCCAAAGATAGGGTGTTATCTTAGTGCACATGCTTTCTTCATTCTGTGTGCATTTAATGTTGTTTCTACAGAGCTGAAGTACCACTGCCAAACACCAAGATTGACTTAGGGTCTAATCTTTCTCTTGAAGAGGGCAAAATGTGTTGTTGCCTTGCCTTTCCACCAGCTTCCGATGGGGCCCAGCCTGGCAGACTGGTCCTCAGAGTGGAAGCCCTAAAAATCCACAAAAGCAATGTTGTAATACAAGAACCATCTGGAGAAAGGGCAGTGTCTCTCTGGAGCAGCACAGGAAAGACTCAAAGCACCAGGCTGAAATCCAAAGGCCCAAGCACAACCTGACCCTGACAAAGGTGAAATGGATTATTAGTACTAACCCTGGCCAGACTGTGGACTGGCTTTGTTGATATTTTCTTGAAGAAAAGCAACTGTCCTGTACATATTCAAAAGGAAAGGGACACACTTTATTTGTTTTTGCCACTCTCCAGGAAGAGTTTGTTTTATCATCCCAAAGCCAGGGGTCCCACTTAGTTTCTAATTCAAGGAGAAATGTTTTTTGCAATACCAAGAAGTAAAGGGGGAAGACCCAAACCTACACTGTCTGCAGTGATGCCTTTCCAGTGCACTAACTCCTCTCCTGCCAGGAGTCCTGAAGTTTCCTGGGACATGGCTCCAGAGAAAAACAGAGGATACAGGATGACAGGATTTCCCTTTATAAAAACCTAGGGCTACAGAATAAATTCCTTCATGGGAAAAGCACACTGGCAGCACAACCCATGCCATGGCCAGAAGCAGACACTGTGGCAAGTGACAGCAGGATGCGGGCTGCTGAGCAAATGACAGCCAAAACAAGAAAGTCCTCCCAGATCTGTAATTACGTCTGTAATATTCAAGGAAATGTCATGGCTACAAGTGCTTGTATAGATCTCATTTCAAGAAGTGCACACTCAGTTTTACAACAGAAGGTAGAAAGGATTTCTGGATTAAAGAATAAAAAAGAGTCATAATACTTGCTTGAAGGGAAAGCATAATGGTGATTGTTTCCTAGACTTTAAGGCATCTAAAGACAGTCCCTGAAATGGAAATGCTTTCTCAGACCAGTTTCTAGGTCAACCTTTTTGAGCAGTCACAGAAAACATGGAGTCTTCCTGGCAGATTTCATGCATTTGGCCTCCTTCCCTTCCACTCTCTTCTGAAACTCTACTACTTGGAGCAACCAAATGTGAAATACATGTTATTTACATAAAGTATTACTGGAATATGCATCCAGATGAAAAAGCCAAAACCAAACCATTCATTTGGATTAACTACCATTTTTAAGAAGTCCTCATCAGGGACAGGATAGTATTCAACACTGCAAATCCAAGCTGCTCATCAAGAGGCTTTTTATAGGCAAGAGCAACACTTCCAGGATACTACTCATCTTATTCTTTAACAGGTACAAGAAGTGCTGGTGCTGTTCTCTCCACCGGACTGACTGCAGAGAGATCCCAGGGGGGTAATGCCCACATAGAGATTTACATTGAAAACATCCAGAATTAGACTAGACAAGCCTCTACCCTCCTAGGCCAAAGAGAAGGGAAAAAAGAAGGGCTTGGAATGAGAAAGGTGCAGAGTGAGCCTAGGGATGAGCCGTTTTCAGAGGGACAGGTTGCTGTGGCTGTTCCCACAACGAAGCCAGTACATCCAGCTGGAATCAGAGCATCCAACACCAGCACAGGGGTGGCCTCCAGCCCATGACACCACAGCAGTACTGGTTTGGCTTGGCAATGCTAAAATTAGCACTTTATTCCCAAGTATTGGCTGTCCTCTCCCATGTGGCAGAACTCTTTGCCCTCTCCCATGGAAACAAAAGATTTCCCTCCAAGCCTCCAAGCAGGTTACTCAGAAAATACATCCCTAGAGCCTTATCTTAAAGACACAGGCCTCCAGCGAGGAGAAAAGGTTCAGCTAGGGACACCATCAAAAGCTTTGATTTTTAGTGATTAAGGGATTCAGGCATGACATTTCCTACTCCCAGTTCCATTTCATCATTTTCAAATTAGTAACGGGATTCAATCACTGGCTTATTTTTACAGGCATTTAATCATAATAAAAAGTAAAAAACCTGGTGATGAGACAAGCTCTGCAGCCCGCCTTCTTCCTTAACACTGCTACAACTCATTATAAGGCATTTCAGTTCAGTTGTGAAAATGCCAGTACCTATCCTGATGCCATGCAGAAACCTGTAATGCATCCCCAGCTCACTGGACAGCAATGAGAACAATTCAAAATCTAAAACAAGCACAAGACACGTTCTTACAATTATAAGTAGCTACGGGAGAATACTAGTAGATGATATTAAAAAAAAAGCTGATATCACCCTCACCCTACCAAAGGTCTTAGAATTACCCCATTACCCAATTCTGAATACACTTTGTTTTAAAAACAAAGTGTTAGTGCTTATCTCTTGCCTGGGTCCAAATATTTGCTTTTCCTAAAAAGCGCCTGAGAAGCCAAACAAATCAACAACTTTAAGTTTCTGTTGGAGTCTAGAAAAGATTCGAAGTTCGGAACAAACAAGGTTTATCACATGATGGGCAAGAAAAAGGAAAGCAGAAAAACAAAATGCAACATCAGCATCTCCCTTAGAGAATGAGTTTTTGCATCATTGCTAGTTCCTAATTTCAAGCTGTGTATTTTACATTAAAAAATTAGCACGATCATTCTTCTTAACTCTGGAAGGAAATTCAGTTCAGTCAAATGACTACTTATTATTGTCATTGACCAAAACCATGATTAACAAAGAAGAACCCAAACATAATATTTTTATGATATTTTAGGAATTTCTAACATGAAAGGCAGGGGACCAGAGACAGGGGAGATGATTAAAGAGGCATACCATCTAATGAAATTAAGAATTATCTGCGAAATGGAGTTGAATCTCAAAGTATAACATGAAAGAGACAAAATACTTTATGCCTATGATATTGAACTTTGGAAGGCAGATAACTTTTCCCCATTCTCTTCCCTTGAGCTGCCCTGGGGAAGCACCTGAAGCCATCACAGAGGAGTGCTCACTGCTGAGACTGGCAAAGGAAATAGTGCATTAACAAACACTGACCCACACCAGCTCCACCATCTGTGCCACACACACAGGCAGACCCTCCTGACAGGCCACTGCTGGAGAAATCAGAAGCACACTGTGCACTTCGAGCCTTTCCAAACAACCCTCGCTCTGCTGTCTTCCTTTTCACCTTCCTCACGGCAGTGCAGGAAGCGTCAGGAGAGGCTGAACCAGCATCGATGCGTCCGTCGCTTTGGACGCAGCCACGCAGCTTCGCCTTTGGCTCTGCCCTGCCCCAGCAGCACAGGCAGACACTGCGACCTCTTTGTACTGGTGAGGTAGCTTTGCAGTTGTACTTAGGATTACAAAACATAATCACCATTCACTTCTGGAGACAGAGTGATCTTAAATGCCATGGGGAACAAAAACTGATGCTCTTATAGGAAAGAAAGCTGCACACAGCTACTGGGTCAAATCATGAGGATGCAAGGCATAAAAGTGGGCTGCTGGTGACAGCAATTTTCAGCATATCCTCAGCAGAACTGATTAAAAATGTTCAAAGCACAGAGTTAATTCAGCTTCAAAATATGACACATTTATTTTTTGCAAACATTTCCACTCCAAATGTTTTTGCAAACATTTCCATTAAATATTTTCCTGATCATCATCCAGTTCTCCGTCTGCATGCCAAAAGGGGTTGCTGTCAATCTCACTGAGCAGTGGTAACTAACCTTTCCTTTTTAGCTCCCCTGTCCTGACAGCTTGTCCTGTCCGGTAAGTGATATTTGGCTTTAAGCTGATTGAAAAAGTCTGTACTTATATATTCAGGACTCCTAAAAAGGAGTCTCAGAAATTCAGGGAAGAACTAAGGTCAGCCTGTCCTCAGTGGAGACTTCCGGCAGGATGGAAGCACCAGAGAGTAAAACTTCCAGTATCAAAGGAAACAAATCTCTTCCCCCCTCAACAGCGTAATAAAATCAATAAAATAAAACCTGAGCGACATTAAACAAATAGCAAGTGAGAAGACAGTACCCATTCTGTAAGCCATAGATCAGTGTTCTGTTTGCAGTACGAGCAGCAATTCATTCAGCTCTCTAATGAAAACACACACTTCTCTGGTGGCAGATCCTAAATCGCTATCACTTCCAAGCAAGCCTTTTTGACATCATTCCCTTTATGAGTACCAAAAAACTATTGTTGGTGTGCTACATTCCTATTACCAAGAATGAATGTTCTCTGGTCCTTTCTGTATCCAGGTGGTGAAAAGTTTTTTATGCATTTGCTTAGCCAGAAAAGCTTATCTGAATGTCTTATTTCTTTCCTCTCACCCATCACTGATTTCTGCTGTCTTCCTACAAAATTAAGGAAGATTAGAAGCATTTTAACAGTACTGGAAGATTTCCATTATTTCTCTTTAATACAAAAGAGTCATTGGAAAGAGATAATTGCCAGCTGCAAAGAGAGATGTAAATCTAGGACTGTTCAGCATTCTAATGAAAACGGAATCCCAAAGGCATTATGTTAATGCTTCTAAAACTGGCTCCCTCTGTTTTGGGGAAGAAAACCCACCACAGCAATCACAGCATCTTACAGTTTCTACAGAATTAAACAGAAAGGCCACCCTTGGTTGCAAGCAGCTGAAACAAAGCATTCATCAATGCATGACAGCTTAACTCGAGCTCCTCCTTCTTGTTATTAAAATGCAATACATACGAGAGATATTTTATTTTATTGTCTGCCTCAGAAAGATGGTAACAGTCAATTTGATATGCATAAGCTCTAGTAAGGTAATCCAGTTTATCCTCCTGTTCACTATCAGTGTTGATGAAACCCAAAGATGGGAGATAAAAAAACCACAAATGTAATGAAATGAGAACCAGTGACTCATCCTGGGTACCAAGAGCTTGTGGAGAGGAAAAAGGTGGAAGCTTCAGACAAGTTCTGAACTTTCTCAGTAACTTCTGCTATTTAATGTGTAGAACATTACAAAGTAAGATGACTTTTATTTTTCTGCACAGGAGTTCTTGCAGTAGTTACAAATGACGGGAGGTGAATACAGCATAAGAAGATGAAGTATGATATTAAGAATTGGTGCAGAAATGTGTCATAATACATAAACAAGCCATCTAACTTTTGTGCAATTGTAGCAAACGGTTACAGCTAGCCTGCACGTACAACAGGGACAGTTGCAAGTAATTCACCTCGCTCTGCTCTATGTCCCTCTGACAAAATATAGCTCCTGTTGACAAAACCCTTTTTTTTACAGTCCTTTCGTTTTTCTGTGAGGAAAGACAATGTAAGAAGAAGATGGTATGAGCAGCTTAGATTTCTTCTGCGTCTTGAACTCAGGAGCCATTTGCTTTGCTCACTCCTCACCCTCGCTCTTCTTTTTCCACCTCCCCACCAAACAGGTAAGCTATCTCTACTTAAACAGGAAATCAACGAGGAGAGGAATGTCTCTGTGATTGAGGTCTTTTGTAAGTGTATTTCTTTTTTTCCCAGCATGCTTATTTTAAACTGCTTTAAACACTCAGCAAGATCATGTAATTGCTCCCGGCCCCAGCCTGGCGGCAGAGGCACCTTGCAGGGCAGTGAGGCTGGGCTGGCAGTGTGTGATGCTGCAGCAGAGCAGAGTTCACACGGCTTGCTCAGTTTGAGACAGCATCTCCATCGCTGCCAGCAGCAAAAGCTATGTCTGCATCTGGGACAGCAGCAGCGTCAGCATCTTGTGCACAGAAATCCTGAAGAGGGAGGTCCAGCATTCACCACAGAGATGGATTTTGTGGTCTGTGTCATTTCCAGCTGGAGGGCTGGTGTTAAGGGTGAAGGACACCACAGCTGCACAGAAGAGGGAAATTGAAAAGAAAGCAGGGGGCTGGCTTTCTCCAAGAGCTCTTTTTAAAGTCCTCTTTGCTATTCAGACAGCCCTGTTTGACACTGATGAGAGGCATGGATGTGGGTTGCTATATGTTGCCTTATGCTACAAATATCCCCTGATTTCAGTGGGATATTCTTTAAAAAAAACCAAAACACAATATTTTCTACAGTGGCTTGTAATCTCAGCATACAGAACATATAAAATACAAGCAATATCTCTTCTCAGCCCATTTCCAAGTTTATTAGGAAGGAGGGTAAAATATACAGTCTATAAATTCAAGTGAGCATTCATACACAGTTTGCCACTCCTGATCTTTCACTGGGTAGCATAATTCCTGAATTAAGTACTATTTTTAAAAGGAACCTGTTGTTCTCTTCAAAATGTCATGCATTCTTTAAATGCCATACACCAACACTGAACAATGGAAACCATTTTATCCTTCTGGAATTCATACTTAGAAAATTTAGTTCTGCAAAAATAAATTATTTTAAAGAAGTTTTTCATCAAAGGTTCTGAATTCTAATAGGTTTGTAATGTTCATCTACCCTTTTTCTGGGCCACAGGTACTATGGGTTCCTATTAACAGAAAATGTATTTTCACTGGAAAATGTGCGTATTTGAAAGAAATCGTTTGAAAAACAAAAATGTTTCAAAACTATACATTAATTAAGTGAAAGCTAAAAATTTGTTGACCTGTCTGTATCAAAATGGTTTTATTTTATCAAAAAAGACCCCATAGCTAAAAACAAATTTTGTCTTGAAATTCTGAATTTTCAACTTTTCATACCAGTTAAAGGAAAGAAGTGCTACAGAAAGCACATTTCAAATTTCTGGCAGCTGGAAAACCCTGGTTTAAACAGGATTATAGGCATCCCACTGTATCCTTTCGTAGGACAGTAAATCATGTCAATCCTCACTGAAAATTTGCTCCCTATCTCTTGTATAAAGTTTACCAGCTTCCAGTAAGTGAATTTATTATACTTCTTTTTCAGATAAGTTAAAATTCAAGGGGCATCAGAACTCTTCTCTCCAACCACGGACATAGTCTTTTACAAGCCAAATTAACCACATAAACAAGGAGGTGCCATGGAGAGAGGTATTAAATGGACACAGAACAGGGTGTCAGTATTGGCATCAACATTTTCCTCTATTGCTCTAACCTTCTAGAATTTACTTCCATAATTAAGTTTCAAAAGCCTGTTGCAATACCAGATTTGCTACATGCTTTGCAGCTTCAGTAGTTAACACTTCCAGAGTAAGCAGCAAGCGGACTCACACAAGACTGGCAGGATCACCACACATTTCAGATGAGAGAGATGACCTTGCTTGGGTCAAAGGTACAGAGAAGTGGACCCATTTGGGGATACCTGTTTTGGTGGCAAAATGGATCTGAATTGCAACTGAATTGAACTGTTGAAATTGTACCTGCTTGTATTTTGTTATTTTACAGATTTGACAAGAGAAAAAGAAAATTTCGGCTGATTAAAAAAACCCCAAAATCTTCAAAGTTTTCTCACTGAAGTAAAAAAAGGAAAGCAAACCACGGTTTTACTGCAAGGGAGAGGAAATACTTAAATTTGCACTGAAATGGCTATTCCCTGGGCATGCTTTCTAACACGACAGGGAAGGGAGGAGAGCAGCTGTGGTGGTGGCAAGGTGCTCAGCTGTTGTGGCAAGGTGCTCAGCTGTTTTAAGTTACAAGCTGTTGTAAGTACATAGCTAACCATCCAGGCCAGGTCTGGATCTGAGCACGTGCCCTAATCACCAGTGTGCTGGCATCCTCAATCTTAATTCCTAGGGCTCATCAAATATGTAAGTCTTTTATTTTATTGTTTTTTAAGGAACAGGATCAAAAGGAGAGATAAGGAGTAACATTCCCCCAAATATCCTTTATTTTGTAGATCACATTACTTTCTTAAGAGATGATTGGTGTGGCTTCAAATCCTTTTGGTCTTGAACCCATACTTCTTAATCACTTCCTAATTAAGAAGAATTACCACTTTAGCCTGAAGCATTTTTTTCACCAAACCTATTCAGCAAATCATCCAAAATTTCCAAATAGTTGCAGAGAGAAATCACATTCTATTTTGGGGCAAACTATTTGCAAACAAATGTTCAACTGAAAAGTACACTTTTCATGGTTTATGTGGATCCACTGCAAAAGAATGCCCATAAACCCCACTTTCAGGTTAAATGTAAGGTATTCCACTCTTTCTAAGATGAAATAAAATGACCAAGACATTTAACAGAGTTGACGTTTTTCAATGTTTTTTTGGCTGGAATTCCCTTCCTAGGCAAAATTAAGGGCTTGAGCACACGGTTCTTTCCTGGAGTCAACAAGTTCCTGTGTGTCAGCTGGTGTGCGGTCACCTCTTCTTACACGTGCTTACACTTAGATAAATGCAAGTAATGCAACCTAAATTCTCATACTTTCACTGCAGTCTAAGCTAAATTAGATTACTTAGTATTTGCCATGGGCAAGGAACACGCGCACACACTATTACAAACAGCTTCTTTACTAAAATACAGTACACTATGAAGCAGCAGTAATATGATTATGCAACTGACACCCAGTGTATCCATTGCAGTGCTCCCAAACTCATAATTTCATTAAGTTTTAATTGCTTTTTTAGACTGCAAATGCAATATTTTAAAGGTATAATGGTCTTGTAATTCATTTCCTTTCCCTCACCGCATTACTAATATATACTACCAAATTTCACTGGAGTTTAACAAAAAATTGTCCTTTGCTACTAAGAAAGAGCATTTAATGTTATAAGACACACAATTACAGAGTGCCTAAGAATATTGTCCATTAGCAAGATGACTATAAGTATGGAAATCTCATTACAAAGAGCTGTTTGAAACTTATACCAATCAGATCCTGACAAAACCTGCTAAACGATAATTTTATTTCTACCCTATTTTTAGGGAGAATGCTAGTCTTGCAATAAGATACCAGTTACTCTCACTTCAGTCTTGCGAATACCTCTATGTGGAAAAAAAAAACAAACCACAAAGAAAGGCTTATTTTTTGCTTCTAACAGTATAGGAAAAGATGGAAGGAAAAAGGAACATGCTGAAATAATTAAAGCACAATAGTCATAGGGAATTGCCAGAAAAAACAAACAGTATAAATTGAAAGATGTTTTTTTAAAGACTGGATTCTCTAGTCCATTACAAAATTGAGTGTTTTCTTTTTGGATGGATAAGGAACATTTATAAGAAACAGCCCTCACATAAACTGCAGCACAGCAGTGAAAAGTACAGCAGGTGTTGAGGAGCAGAGGAAGTCTTCTCCTTTGAAGGACCTCAAAACTGACTGGATAAAGCATACATGGGTGTTACTTTGTTAATTTGGGAATATTTGTACACAAACATAAATACTTTGCAAGTCTGCCACTTATAATGGCTCCTTTAGCTTCCCCTGAGGCCAAGCTGTACAGCAAAGTTGTCCCCTCTGGCAGGCATTGCAGGTTACTCATTCCACATTCTGCATGAAATATAAGCAGCAGCGTTACTACTCAGAGGAAATCTTTCTGTAAAGGCAACCATCTCATTCTTTCATCATCATTTTATCACTGCTCAGGCAGTAATTGTTTCAGTGTTAATTGGCTGTAGTTTTAATATCAGGAATAATGTGAATATTCCATTATGGAAAAAGTTCTCCATCCGCTACTTCAGAGAAAATGTATTAAGAAAAATGCTATTAGTTCCATATAAAAAGTAAAATAAACACTTTTCTTCCTTGCTTTTAGATTGCACATTTAAAAGTCTAACGAACAACTGCAAAGTGCACAAGGCTGCTGTGAACTCCAAGCCCAAGCTTGCACACTTTGAGCCAGGAACTTATTGGATACAGAGGTTACCCATGTAGGAGACATAGCTTGTGCTTCACCAGAGGAAAATGCTCACGCTCAGAAGGTTCTGACCCTGCTTCCTTCCCTTGAAGCCCTACACACTGACGGGGCTGTGTGTAGGTCCACAGAGGGGACCAGTTGGCAGCAAACAGCTCCTCACACGTGGTCTCACTCAGGGTACATTAGAGTTAAATCTCAGAGCTTGGGCCCATAAAATAAATTTAATGCAAGATGTTAACAAAAAGTTGTATTTTTACATTAACAGGATACACATAATGCATTTGCTAGGAAAATAAATCTCTTTGAGTGAACCAAAAAATGCCCTTATTTCTAATAATAGGAGGGAAAATTACAGTTGGCAAACTTTAAAAACAATTAAGCCAGTGTTTCAGAGAACTCCAGATCACTGCCAAAACAAATACTCAGATAAAAGAACACAGCTTCCACTCCCTGCTTCCTTATTAACTGTGTTTTCTTCTCTAGCCATTACAAATAGGTTTGTAAAATATACTCAAAAAATATATGGGTCTCTGTTTTTTCATTTGCACTTAATTGTTGTTTCTGAAGATGCTACCAGCTGCTGAAGGAGAATGGATTGCACTAATATTCACTCTATAAATAATGTAAGAAAAAAGAAGGAAAGCCACTGCACAGCAAGGTTAAATGAGGACAACATGGGAAATTCAGTGTAAGGGACTGTGAGGCCTCTCACTTGGCTTTCCAAGTGCAGCATATTCATCGCATTTTATTAGCTGATTAACAAAGTGTGTGGCAATTCATCTGGAGCTACTGAGGTCCTTTGATCCACCCTTCTTACAAGCACTCCTCATAAGAGACAAAAAAAGTTCTTTGCAGCTCAAATCCCCATGTCCAGCAGGAGGATGCCTCTGGAGGCCGAGCTGCAGACTGGCAGCACCGTTTTCCCACACCAAGGGAAGAGGTCCAGCTGTCTCATCCACCCCACAGAACCAACCAATCGCCCCCTGGGGCAGCCTGAGGGTCCACCCTCCCACGCTGTGCCAAAGCAGGCACATAAGCTGGCAGTGAGCTTTCTGTGTGCCACCCCATGTCTCTGCGAGGCTCTGAGGGGTCTCCGCACCCCATGTCTCAATGGGACACGCAGCTGTTGCATCGGTGCTCCTGGACATGTGTGCTTGCTTTGGGGACATCCTGAGCCTGCAAAAGTCCTTGTTACCCTTACATGCACAGGTATCAATAACCTCAATACAAAAAATTCAAGAAATTTATTTTCCACAGAGATCGTGGCCTCAGACCTGCACATGGTTTGTAGTGTTCAAGCCTAAAAATCCCAAATATTAAAACCCTTCAGTTTGTTCTTGGGTGCTGAAAAAAGCCTCTCCACCCAATACCATAAGGCAGACATATGCAGAGCCCACTGGACCAACCATCCATGGAGCAGCAGCAGTGGAAATCTGGACCTCATGACCCAAGGGTTCTGCTAACCTGTAGACAACAAATGCCAAGGTTAAGCTTTTTATGGTAGCGTACACCATCATGGCTGTGTGTAGCTTAGAAGTGGTGTCTTGCTGCTTAATTTGCAGCTTTAGAATTTTACAAAATCTACATCAGACACTCTTGAAAGGCAGGGAATTGCCTCATAAAAGAGGCAGTTTTACATAAGTGGTCCCTCTTCTGCCGTCTTCACTTTAGACCAAAACCCTAGAAGCTGTCCTTATCTCGTGGCTTTGGATGTCACTCCAAGCAACCCAGAATAGCAGATAATGTGAATCCAGGGGGAGCAGCACAGGAAAGAGGCAGGAAAAGCAGGGTGATAAGAAGCAGAAGAGAGCAGCTTTCCTCTTGATCAAGATGAGAGTATGATGTCTCTGGAGAGCAGCTGGGATCTCCATCTGTACTGAAAGAACAGAGACATGATCGTTTCACAAAGGTCTCTGAGACAGGATGCGGCAGTCGAAGACCTACACCAGCTGAGCATCACAGCAACTGCTGATGAGCTTTACAGTCAAATATTATCCAGAACTGAATTCTGTTTTTCCATACAGTTGGCATGCTTCTGCTTTTCTAATCGAGAACCAAAACTTTCTAGAATAATCCTATCTTATTTTAATCTTCTTCTTCCCTAGTAACAGGGCGATCTCAGAAGAATCAGAGGCACTGAAATGCTCATCTCATCAGGGAGTGTGCATATATTTTGGGAAATGCCCTGGGGCCTAAGTATAGCTATCAAGCGCCACTTCAAATGCACTTTAGGGCAAACGACTTCTGGGGGACCAAGCAGAGTGACACAGACCCTGTGCTGGACTTGCAACAGGTAGGACAGCCAAGGTCACCTCAACTGGTTCCAAACACTTGTGAACCCAAAATGCCTGTCTCAGTGCCAGGGTCACCTAAGAAATAAATTTGAATTCCCAGGTAAACACACATTTTTCTCTACCAAGCTGAAAAGGGCATTTTAAAAATGGAAATCTACCTATGGCAGGTCAAAACCTGCAGCCTTTTAGCAAACAGCAGATGGTGGAGAAATACCTTATGAGTTAAAGTTTACACAGAAGCATCATTATGGAGTTGTTCAGTAAGATGGAAGCAAAAAAAGTGAACTCCAGTGACATCCTGAAGTACAGGGGTCTCGCAGGAACTAGGACTGCTGCTGCTCCTGCTCCTGCCTCGTCTGGAAGGCAGCACTCACCACAGTTCTGCTGTGAGTGAGCTTCTGAGTCCAGTAACTGGAAGCTGATGCTGGTGCTAATGATTAAAATCCAAGTTAAGTTTTATGGCTACCTAGCTGTAAAGGAGTTTCCCATATCCAACAGCCTGTGCCTGGCACTGACCAGCCTGCCCTGGTTACTACAGGGAGCAATTGTTACTACAATTTTAAGTGTGAATTATGCACAAGTCTTAACAATGCACAGTTCAATTACAACTTTCTATTAAGAAATCAAACATGCAGAGTAGAACAATAAATGGACTGTAGTGCTAAAGATTTACATATAATCATTAACAAAAAGCCGATGCATTACTTGAATTTTTTAAGAAGGGCATCCTGTGCTGTGTTTTCTAATAGTAAATAACAAGGGATAAAATGATGCTAACATGAAACAGTGCTAACAGCCAGTTTCAAACAGAAATTTAATTTATTGTCCTGACCTGTGTCAGATTAAAGTCTTTTCTCCAGTAATGTTCAAAATTACTTTCTCCAGAGCTCTAATACAGCAAAGGAATCTGAGGAACAGGAAAAATTTCAAATAAGTGAAGTGGGCAGATGTAGATAAAATCTACAGTACAGTTGCTCCACGTCGACATTTCCAGACTGCAGGGCTGATTGGCCACACTGGTGTTTGCTTCCTCTGGTTTTATGTCTTCCCTGGGTGGTGAGGGATGGGAAGAGGGGCACGCTATGCTGTGATTCTAGGGAGAGGCTGATGCTGCTTTCTTTTTCAACACGTGGAGTATTTCCTGCAATTCTTGCCATCATTTCCTGGAGACACAATTTGACATTTCCCTTAGGAAACCTCCTTTGCATCACACAGATGCATCTTTTACTGAAGTCAGTTAATTGATATTCCCTTGACAAGGTACAGAGCAGCATGAGGCAAGACCTATTACTCTATTCTCAAAAAGGAAAAAAACTGGCTCTAATTCTGGTATCCCTGCTGCTCATCAAAGTCACAGGTAGCAGAAGTCTCACTCTCCATGAGGGGAAGTCCTTGCAGGAGGCTTGAAGCAGCTCTCTGCCATCATTAGCACCCAAACACCCTATTTTAACTGAGGTCTCTGCACCAGGAACAGTGGGTGCAACTTCAGGAGTGAATTAATGCTTGACCCCCTTGTTCTTCAGCTGCTGATGTGGGATTCACGAACCTTTCAGGTTCAGCCTACCTACCTACCACCTACCTACCTACCTACCTACCCCTCTGTCATCCTGTGACTGTCACCCCCTGAGGCAGCAGCTGCTCACCCAGGGATCTGTGAGGCTGGACTTCCAAACCAGTGGGGACAGATTTGGGAACAAGATGAAAGTGCTCCCTCAGGACTTTCCAGTGCATGTCACACATGCAGTCATGGCATCAAAATCTTTTGCCTGTCCATTTTTGTACTGCTGAAACACTTGTATCAGTGCACAAGCAGTTTCAAAACAACTGATATGCTCCAAAATTTTCAAAATTATCTATCTGGTGTGCTTCCTCAAAGCAATCTTTTAGTTTCAAAATGTTACTTGCATAAACAGCAAAAACACTTCAAAGGCAAAAAATCCATGAAACCCCTTGAAATTAATCTTCTCATTCAGCCTGAAATAAATATGCTTGTTATTTATCATCCAGGATTCACTTAAATAGTTTTGAGGACTTGACCCCAAAGGAATGCATGCGTTTCTGGACATGCTGACAGACCAGTAACACGCCAGGCTCACATCCAACACTATCGATTTTCATGGCTGTCTGTGCAAGTTGGAGACATCAGGATGGTAAAAACAGCGCAGCTACACTTACAAGCACTCCCAACAAAAAAGCACTACCAGAAACAATTGGAGTTACTAAATATATTCAGTAAAACTTGCAAAGCATGCAAAAGCCAGCCATGGCAAATGCTTGCTTAGTAACTGGATCCACTCTGAGATTGTCCTCGATGTCCCTTGCCTTAGAGGAAAATGACATCCCTTAATAAGAGCCATCAGTGGAGGGGGAGGAAGATGGGGAAGAGAGGGAAAATGTTTCCTTCATTCTATAATTATAACTTAATTTTGAGATTAAACTGATCGTTAATGACTCCTACCAGTTTGAAAACAGGATTCAGGAAGAGACGTGACCAAGCAGAGGCAACTCTCATCTCCTGTCTCTGATAAACTCCCAGCTGCTAAAAGTAGTGTCTGCCTGGTGGGAACTCCTTGTGCACCCCCAGGTGGGCTGAAGCCCTCATATCCCTCATGCCTCGCACTGCTGGCAGGGACACAGACCTGGGGACACTTTCAGCCAGGGTGTATTTGGGACTTCTCACTCAGTAGGCATCTGAAAACCAAACCAAAAAAAACAAAACCACTCCAAAATGTGACTTCGGACCTCAAATCCTTGATGTGGAGCAAAGAGGTCCACAAGGAACGGCAGCTGCCTGCTAAGCTGCCCCAGGAGCTGCCCTCATGGCAAGGCTCATCCACGCTGCTCTTCTACCTGAGCCTGATTTCTACAAAACTGGACAGAGCTTCTCCCCGACTCCTGACTCTTGCACAAAATCAGAAGTTATTCATGGGGGATGGCGCGATCGTGTGAGACTCACTCGCAGAGCAAACAACATAAAAATAGTTTGAAACTACTGTTAGTAGTTTCTATTTGTCCTTATCTTTCAAGATATTTTCTGCAAGCCCAAACAAACTATTTTTTTCGGATGACAGCTGCACTCCTCACATGTGTACATCCCCCACTGAGTATAAGCTTAAGACATGCAAGAACCAGGGCAAGAGTCCCTGTGACTTTACGACAGGGGGCAATGGGAGTGGATGAGAGGGTATGGCATCACACCATGGAAAGGCCTTTTCCAGCAGCAGGGCTCCTGGCAGAGAGTGAACGTGTGGGCAGGGCCACAGGGGAAGCAGTGGGAAGACCACCACCACCAAT
The DNA here is from genome assembly GCA_013398015.1 of Oreocharis arfaki. Classification (NCBI taxonomy): domain Eukaryota; kingdom Metazoa; phylum Chordata; class Aves; order Passeriformes; family Paramythiidae; genus Oreocharis; species Oreocharis arfaki. The sequence continues at coordinate 158,339 of VZRR01014170.1, read as the reverse complement.
ACAAGGCTGATGCAGCCAGTTGAAGGGACACTTGCACTGCAAAGCTCCATATCTGAATGCGTAGGAATGGCTGGGGTGTATGAACCTCTCCACCTGAAAAAAACTCAGAGAGGAATCTGCATGGAATTTAGGAAGTATGAGCCCTGAAAAGCGGAAAAAAATAAATGAAGAAATAGTTGAAGAGGCAAGGGAAAAAACCTGACACTGGATCCAACATATTGCAAGATGAATGCATTTGCAGACAAAGCCAGACTCTCCACTGCTCAGCAAAAATCAGGAGAGTATCTAATATTTTCAGGAGAATCAGTCCACCAGCCTGTGCTAAGGGTATCCAGCCCAAAGTTTTGCAATTCTTTATCTGCTGTTTGTAAATTATTTCTGATTTATTTCTCCAGCAAGGAGAAGACAGGCTAATCTAAAAATAAGCTGTGTGAGCAAAACCACAGAATTACATTCAGAGCTTCAGCACTTGACAATTTTTAGGCTGCAGTTCCAAACCCTCTCATTTTCTTTCAGCACAAAGAAGCAGCAAAATATTTTGCTGAAGTGAGGTCACATAATACGTATGTTTGACAGATAGACATAAATAAATCCTTTTGTCCCTACCACTGGGCATGCTGAAGACACTATGTTTAGAATAACATCAGGATGCCTCATTTTCATAAAGCATAAAAATCCTAAATGGTTAACATGGCAACACATACTACTCAGGACCCAGAGCTTTCTTTTTCACCTCTGCCCCCTCTCTACATAAAGCAAACATGGTTGCTTTAAGCTTCCTTCAGAGGTTGTGCCGAAAATTTAAAAGTAGTAGGAAGAAAAATCTTTCTCTGTAGATTTTCATCAAAACAGTATACTTCCAAGCAGCATGGTGTGCTATTATTTTTTAAGATTTCCAAAAAGAAAGTGTCAGGGTTACTCTGTAACAAAACTTCACAAGAAACCTGGGTTTCTGTGCAGCAGTGACATGGACTGTGTTAGTCAATGTGTGCTGCTACGTCTTTCTTCCTAAAGAAACTATTTTAAATGTTTTAATGTGATAAAATCACATCAATTTTTAAATTCTCATCCCTTTAATTATAGGTTTGACTTGAAAATCATTACACAGAAAGCCAACCTTGCCTGCTGCTCATGCATCTGTTAGCATTCCTACCACTCTGGATGTGACAAGGAGCCCCAAACACTTCTATGCTTTTCATTTTAGAAGAGTTCTTGGTCCTGAAGCTTTTAGGGAAGACTCCACAGTGGGAAGGGGGAGTTTGATAAATATTCTTCCATTTTGAGTCCAGTTTTCTAAGGCAACAAGTCTAATGCCCTTTTTCCTATCTGTCTTTCAGTCCTCCTACAGCAGCACTTTGGGACAGCACGAGCCACATTCTCCAGCAGAAGAGAAGTCTGGCAGAGGACGAGCTGCATTCCCACAGACTTTGCAACATCCCTGGTTGACAAGCAGAAGCCCAGAGGGAAAAACCACAAAGTGAGTGCAGCACAAGTCTGTTCAAGCTGCTGGGCTGGGCTGCCCGTCACTGTGTGCCAGCCAGGCCATCAAACAGGGACCTGGGAGGTACATGGCCTGTCCACCCCCTGGCCAAGGGCTGTGCCAGCACCACGGACCTGCACAGGGAACGACAGGAGAAGGACTACCAGAAACATCAGGAACTACCAGCAACTACCAAGTCAAGGGCGAGACTTAGGAAGGAACATATTTCATTAGTTCTTCTCCTCATGGTTATATATAAGTTATATATATATATATATATATGTAAAATTGAGCAAAGCTCTGCTGTTTTAGTTTTTGGCCCTGCAGCTGAGTGTGCTGTGAACAGCCAATCAAGAAACAAATTCACAGCTATTAAAAGAGCACGGGGATGTGGGCATATCTATATACCCCCAAGGGAACAGTGCTGGCACCAGCAGTGTCCATTCTCCCCAGAAGTGAGGTGTTAAAAGGTGCCTCTGTGGTGTCTGTGAGCCAGAGACAGATGGATGCCCACAGCAGTGGGCTGGATTCAGTCACTAAAGCAAAGCATTTCCTGACCCCTCCACACCTGCTGTGCCACAAGTTCCCCGCCCAGCTGCCAAGCCCTGTCTCCTACCAGCAGACACCGCCCTGCTACAATTGTAGTTTATAAAGCACCACTCTGGAAAGTGTTATTTTTCCTACAAATCAAAACCCTCCCATGTACCTGCTCACAGGACAGCACTTGCTCAGCAACAGATTCCCTCTGTGGCTGAGGAAACTATCTGACAACCCAAAGACTCCTTTCCTCTTCACTGTGTTCACTTCACTGCATGTCAGGAGTTTCAATGGTAGCTGTTCCCAACCAGACAGCTCATGGCAGGGACGGCTGGCAGGAGTCCCCAGTGTATTTCTACATCGATGGGAAGTCAGCCTCTCTCTGGATTTATAAATGAGCCCCTATTCTCACAGCTGCCAAATGTTCCATTCCAGGCATTTTATCTATGTAAACCAAACAGATAACATGGAGAGCAAAGACCTTTGAAATATTTATGAATCAATTAAAGTCCCAAAGCTTTCTACTGCACAGTGATAAGGAACAAATTCTCACATAAGACACCGAGGCATATGGAGCAACTGATTTTATATGAGTTCAGAAACTGTAGGTTTGTACAAAGAGAAAGGAAGAAAAAATGAGCCATATACAGATCAAAAGATAGATACTATATACCATGAAAGTAATACGCAATAAATTAATGTGACAGAACATACAAACTAAAACAATGTGAAAAGTTTATCAGCCAAACCTAGAAACTATAAATATAGTCTGATTTATTGACAGAATAATTTCTGATTGATCTGTTTTCTCAACCATTCACTATTATGTTAATTTTATGACAGCAGACAAAAGTTGTGTAAAAATACAGATAATACATAATAGTACTTTCTTGTTCAACTTTCTTTATTCCCCTTTTCCCTGAGTTGCAAAGGTGCTTATTTCTCTCATAAGCACCATGTTTGAGGAAACCTGAATGTGAAAATAAATGGCTTCATTTTGTTGCTTTGGTGTACTCAGTTTCACGACAATGAAGCGTGACTTAGTGTGAAGGTCACTGTTCATTATGCAAAACAGCAGAAAAATGAAGGGAGTGCTGGGACACACTGGCAGAAGTGGGGACTTGAAATAGGTTTGAAAAATAACCCAATGCAGCAGGATCTCAGCAACACTGAAATACCACAGAGGCCTGGATGGTGCCATCTCTCCAAATTTGTAACCATCTGAAGACAAGAAGGGAGGAAGGGGCAGGCAAAGGCAATGCCACAGTTCCACAATGTCAATCAACTGTTCAATACCTTTCCCCTGAATCAAGCTGTGTTCTCCTAACTTGCATCCTTCACAGTGGATTTTTTAAACTTTGAAGCTGAAATTAAAGCAATCTCAGCTGATGAAAAAGCAACTGAATAAACACACCAGGAAACAAACTGCTTATCTCCACCCACTGTCACTGCAGGGGCAGGTGCTCCTGGAACACACGTACATCCCTCCAAGTCATTCTGGTGAATCTGTCACGTGAAGGCAACTTTTAGTCTGTCGGCCACATTCACAAGGGCATTGCAGGTGCTTTGCACCGTCCACAAACATATCTGGGTCCTAAATTCAACACTTAGCTGGGAAACAACTAAAATGTTGTATTCCTTGTGTGTTACAGTCTTTCAAGAGTGTTAGCGAAAGGGGGAAAAGAGGAATATTACAATAAAGCAATGGTACTTTCTATTTCTAGCTATTTTTTCACCTACGTTTTGTTAACCCACTTGCAGAAACAAAAAAAAAAAGCACCAAAAAACCCCCCAACCACAAAACCTCGCTATTATCAAAAATGTTTTCCCTTTGGAACACAACAGTTCTTTGAGCATGAACATTTCACCAGATGTTGTCAAACCCACATCCTTTCAGAAGAAATAATCCTGTTTTCCCAGGTCCTTCTTACCTCCCTGACAGCTCCTAGGCTTGCAGGCAGTCTGTGCCTACGGGAGACTAAAAATCAGGCTCCCACATATCATGACAGCGTAAAGATCCCCACTGATACCTATTTAAAACTTTATATGTGCCACCTCTTTAATTATTTAAAACTCATCCTGTGGGAGCACTGGCTCCAAAATTCCAAACAACCTTAAGAAAATATTCTTCTGCATCCTTCTTTCAGGGTAAATTATTGCCATTTAGAGTGTCATTACAACACAGCACATCTGGAAACTGAGGATCACAATGTGAGGGTGTCTGTACTCAACAACAGTCCCTAATTTCAAGGTAGTTATTTCTTATGGAAGAACAGTACAAATCTAGGCTGGTAACACTACATCACTTTTCATCTCTTGGGACTGCTTACCAAACGAGGACACGCATGTGCATCTGGGCAAGCAAGCAGCAGTGCAGCGGCAGTCTCAAATCCTCCAAAGATTTAGCAGAAAAGCATTAGTTTTATTGACATGTCACTGGCTACAGTGAAACTACTTGGCTCAAGGTGTAAGTCAGCATGCAAGACCAATCATGCATACTTTTCTACTGAGGGAGCTAGGCAAATTTTGGAAGCCTAAAACACGAATTGCTGCCTCGATGGTCAGAGAGCCTGACCCTGCCTGTGCTGGCTCTTCTTCGGAGACAGAAACGAGAAAGGCACGCAAAGAGGAGCAAGTGTTCTCCAAACTGCACTCTTCCTGGGGAACAGACAATTATGTTTGGGACAGGAAAAACTCACCTCCTCAAATGGCAATTTATAAACCAGCTTGTAGGACCAGCTCACACAGCCTCTAACTGAATGATTTATAATTTATGTGAAGAACAACTTCAGAGATTTAAATACCTCACTGCAAAAGGTGCAAGAGTGGAGATCTTTTCATTGCTTTGCTCTAAAGTAGGTCATAAATGTCCCACTGGGAGGGGAAGCCCTTGGATGACAGCAAGGGACCTGCTGGTGCTAACCATGGGCTAGAGAGCCCTGGGGTCATGTTTTACATTCGGACAGGGAGCCTGCTGCCCACTTTAACATCTCCCAGCCACGACACCTGTGCCTGTACCCGTACATTAACTGCTGTTACTGCCTGTTACAGCCCATAAACAGCACAGCGAGAACTGAACCCACGTGCCATCAGCAGCTGAACTGGGCGCCTGTGGAGGCAGAAAGGGCTGCTCCATCGGCACAGGCACCTCATGGAGCTGCTTCTGCTGTCACCTCTCCACAGCCATTCTCCTTCACCACCCAGGGCAGAAGGATTAGGCTGCTTACCACTCTTCTCTCTGTTTTCTCTCTGTGTGGTTTACTTACTCATCTCCTTATTATCCACAGTCTCACTGAAATTTATTTCTATCCCAGAGATGGTGATGGTGGAAACAGATGAGACATAAAGGAAGTTGCTTTTGTATAGAGAAGGAAAGAAAACAGTCTCTGTAAATAGAGCATGATATTAACAGGCTGATGCCTGACACTAAGCAAAAATAGCATCTTCTCCCAGAAACTTAATTTGCTGTAAAGATCACCAGATATGTGAGGATCTTTAATCTTCACAATTATTCACCCATGAAGCCTCTCGATCTAAATGGCCAACACATTTCCTTTTGGGACACCAATGGGGACTTCTCTTTGAAAGGGGATAATCACGTGTCAAACATGTTTAAATCAAGTGCTGACATTACGAAGTGAAGTAGACACAAAAATAGAGCATAATCAATGGCAAAGTAGAAAATTAACATGTAAATTAATAAAAATAGGAGTTTAGAATACGAATGTAATGAGTGCCAAGCAGACTATGATATGCTCCTCTTCTGCCAGCCTGCTCCTTGGAAGAAACACAGCTGGCACTTTTGTTTTTTCAGCAGCCTCCCTTGTACATGCAGAAGTGGTCTCACTCACTTTATACTGCATTCATTGATGAGAAAATTAATGCAACCAGAAACGAGCATTGTCAAAATATTTGGAGTTTAGAAAATCTTGCTTTAAGTTCTATAAAGCTTGGAGTCAAAATGCAGCTGCAGACAGCCTAGGCTACATACTCCCTCCAGTCTGCATCCTGGCCAGCACGAGGAGCGGGGCTGGCAGCCCCTTGGGGCACAACTGCATCACTTCAACTCTGCCTTGCCCCAAGCACCGCAGAGGCTGCGACAGACGGGCATTAGCTCCACAAAAAGGGCAAATGAGTGAAATGGCAGCAGGTACTGGTTCCTAGGAAACAGGAGAAAGAACTAGAAAAGGCACAGGAGTGAAGATTCACCTTTAAACACATCTGAAAGACATGTAACCACTCAGGACCTGAAGTGAGACAAACCAGACGAGTTCTTGGGACCACAGTGCAAGGATTCCCAGAGTAAATTAAGCATCATAAATCTTTGCTTCTTACAACTGAAAGCAACACTGCCTCAGGTGCAGGCAGCCCCAAGGCTGGGATGGAAACACCCCTGGCTCACCACATCACCCAGAGATGAGCCTTCACTAGCAAAAATACCTGAGAGGCAGCTGTGTTGCCTTGACCCAAATGTGAACTTCTCATTTCAGAGAGCAGCACAGCTTCTGCGGTGCTGCAGCATGGCTGCTGACCTACAGTTCAGTCCCCCACTCAGCACAGCTGCCACTGGATTTTTAGAGGGGGAACAATCAGTCAACAATTTAAGGTTGAAAAACAAAGGACTCCGTGACCTAGAAATGGTAAAGTGAGAAGCGTATTCCCTTTGTCACTCGCAGTTCGAGGCTCTGAATGGACTTTGAATGAGCCCACAGCTCCTGAAAGTAAAGAACATCACCTTTTCTAGCCTACCTCAACAGTCATTAGCAGTAACTTCAACAGGATGACCAATACTTTTCAAGGCTAGGCATGCATATATATATATATATATATATTTATATGGAGGGGATATATGAATATAGAGTGTGCTGATTTATTATAGTAAGATTAGAGTTACATTTTCTCTCATCCTTAAAAAAAATTATCATTTAAAAACTATATGTGAAAGTTAACAGAAAATTAACCTAGGTACATTTTGAATGCAATGAGATTTAAAATAGAAATTACTGACTGCTATCTGAATTTTCCCCTCCAAAATGTGAATCATATGATCTAATTATTTTACCAGTATATAAACAGTTTGTTTTCTTTCTCTGGCACAAGCTATGAATACACTCTTTTTCTATTTCTGTCCTGTGTAAACACATTTTTCTCAGGACTTCCCTAATTCAGTACACGGAGAGTATTCTGCAAATAGCACGTCCATGAAGCCATACTGATTGCAATAAGCCATCTATATGCAAAGCACTGAAGTTTCAAGCCATGTGCTTTTCATTTTATGTGTACAGTAAAATTACCACACCTGGACTGAATCCAAGCAGAACCTCAAATCCCAGATCATTAACAACTAACTTTATGTGTTTATGCTACAATTCACATCTGAAATGAGACCATAAGAAGCCATAATAATAAAATGCCATAAAACTACACAATGCTGCCAAATTGAAATATCTTTTAACATAGATGTATTTATCAGACTTTAAACACATTTGTTTCCAAAATTATGTCAATATCTGCTATAATATTATATTTAAACTTTCAATAGTGTTTATCAAGTCAGAACAATCTGATGAGACTCTTCAGTTGCCAGGGGTTACAGGCAGCGACAGCGACATAAATGTCTCAGGTTGTGAGATCCCACCTGGAGCTCTGCATCCAGGTCTGGGGTCCTCAGCACAGCGAAACAGGGACCTGTTAGAGCAAGGACCACAGACACGATGAGAGGGCAGGAGCACCTCTCCTGTGAGGACAAGACTAAAAGAGCTGAAGTTGCTCAGTCTCAAGAAGATTCCAGGGAGGCCTTAGAGCAAGAAAGAAGAGGAGAGAATTTTATAGGGCCTATTGTGATAGGACAAAGGGTAATGGTCTTAAACTGAAAGAGGGTAGATTTAGACTAGAAGGAAGAAAGAAATTATTTACTGCAGGGTGGTGAAGCACTGGAACAGGGTGTCCAGAGAGGTCGTGGGTGCCCCATCCCTGGAATGTTCAAGGCCAGGTTGGATGGAGCTCTGAACCACCTGGTCTAGTGAAAGGTGTCCCTGCCCATGGCAGGGGGTTGGAAGTTGATGATCTTTAAAGTCCCTCCTAACTCAAATCATTCTATGATTCTACACATTAAGCAGTTTCTGTTTATATATGTATTATTTATTACACATATATTTAAAGTGATAAGAGAAATATGATTCTGATACCTTATGGCATTGAGGCACTACGTGTAGTATGGCTATATTCATGTCATAAACTGATTTTTCTGAATCAAGACGAAAACTGAAGAATTGCAGAAAATACAATTTTCTTGTACAGAAACCATTTCTATTTTCTTCCTGAAACAAGTGCCCATTATCAATATCAATATAAATTAAATCAAGCAGTTCACCAACTCATTCTTTCCCATTCCTTCTTCTAGAAGTTAGGGGCTACTTTTTACTTTCTTTTAAGTAAATTATATTTATTTTCAGTGTCAAGAGCTATTTCACAATACAACAAAGGAAGCATTTCACTTCTAAGAGGACAAATGCTTTGATTTTTCAGTAATGTGTCTCCTTGTTTTTCCAGCTGGAATTTTTCACTGAAGGTGTACCTCATTTTTATTCCATGCTCAACCAATCTCTCTGACACAAATTTACTACTTCTTAATGAATTGTTCATTTTATTTGATAAGTCATGCAAAAACACTCAATATAGACCAGTGAAAGAATGAAAAAGAGAAACAAATGTTCCGATCTCATCCATGTCCTGTATCTAGAATTATTAGCTCACATATGGGTCTCATCTGCTTCAAGCTGAGTTTAGGAAGAGTGTAAATAAAGTAACATCATATTTGAAAGCTAAGGGAGGCAATACTAAAACATGAAATCCTGGAAAAGAGCAATTTCTGACTATAACCTCTAAATATACAGAAACAATTATTGATAATTTGTATATTCATTTTATGATAAAGGATTTAAATGATGTCTGCTCTAGAAACTCCTTTAGGAATGGCTTGATAGGGAATCAGAGAATTTTAGGATCCTGATGAAACACTATTCACCTCTTTTGTACATTTCTTTAGTGACAGTCACATTTTTCAGAGGGAAGAGAATTGATTTCCCTTTGAAGGAAAAGAAAAGCTACATACACAGGAGTAAGATCTGCCAGCTCTTCATGCCAATATAATCATGCTTATGAAACAGATCTATTTAGAAAATATAATACCGCTAAACCAGTTGTTATAGTTGGTTAATCCAAGCCCTTCTTGTTAAAAACAGATGGCACATGCAAGAATAACAAAACACATTCTGAAGGGTATCTGATGAGAAAGTCCATTAACTTTCATTAGTTTCTTATATACACAGAGCAATAACAGCTGGACCACAAATAATTACAAAACATAAACAGAATGGAAGGCTGCAAGCAGAGACCAGTTCACGACGTGTACGGACAAGTACTTTTACAGATTTTGAGCAGATTTCAGCTCAGGATTCTCCTGGTCCTCACATTAAAAAAAAAAAGAAATCCTTTTTTTGAAACATCATCTGGAAATATATCTATGAAGAGACACAGCATTTTCCGTTTTCTTGAGTTCCTGCAGTGACTCTGTTTGACTGTACTGAGCTAATGTCCACTTATCAAGCCTTTCATGATGGCCTGATATAGGCCTCACTGCATATCCTTTATTTGTCTAAGTTGGGTGTGTGAAATGAGAACGTGGAAAACAGTCAATTGGTAATAATGCTACTACAGTGTCCTATAAGAGTAAATGCTTGGAATGAAAGAAAAGCCACAGGAGAAGGGAAATTACAAACTCTGTTGCGTGGCTGAAACCCACACCTTTATCAAAGGCAATGAGAGCTGCCCAAAGGGGGAAACAGCAAAACATACTGTCACCACTTGAAAAACATCATTACATGTCTGAAAAGCAGGAAGTCAGAGCAGAGGCCAACCAGGGCACCGTTCAGCAGCTGCAGCTGATTTTTACATACCATGGACTGGAAGGAGGAAGCACCAGAGATGGACGGCACCGTCCATACGTCAATAGCTCCACACAGCCTGTTCCTGTGGGAGCTACCACAGTGGTAGCCGTGATCGACCCTGCTGCAAAACACCCACAGCACCACATACCTCTCACCAGCAAATCTGTGCAGGGAACACAGGGCACCAGTTTCCCCAGGGTCCCCGGGCGTCATGCTTCAGGGCAGCAACCGAACAGCAGCCCAATATCCCTGATCCAGAAGTCTGCTGGTGTGAATCCCATTGTCCCTCACATTCCCCATACAAAACCTCATCAGCATGGTACAGCCATAGGCACTCTGCCAATATTTCCCCTTGCACCATCAGTGCCCAGGGAACATGCCCCTGCTCCTTGGGCAGGGACCACTGCTGAAGGATGGGCATAAACCACAGTGTCCACCATGGAGGCAGACAAGGCTTCCTGCATCCAGCAAAACCAGGGCACTGCTCCAAGCCCCCTTGTCACTCAGGAAGTGAAAAGAACACTGCAAATAATTGCTGAAATTCATCCCACTTCAGTCTGGATCAAAACGCACAGCTTTTCGGCAGCTATGAGAGCTCTTAGGCCTTCTGCACAGCACTTACAACACCTCCAGACAGGACACAATATAATAACTAGATCAATTTCTTTGGAAGCCTCAGAATCATCACGTGAGTTCTCAGTGAAGAAATTTACATTTCCTCTTCATAATAAGCATTCAAGGAGGAAAAAACAACATCTGGAGTTGAGTCCTCTCTGAGATCATGTATCAGGTCACAACCTCAATATCCTTCAACTTTCAAAAGGAGAACAGTTTACAATTTAGCCCTTTTCCTATAAAGTCCTTTTAGTTTCCTTCCTATTACCCTTCTCTCTGACATACATATTTTAAAAAATTGAATTGCATGGGTCTCCTGGCCTTACCTGAGGCAGGCATCTCTCCCTCTGCCTCTCTCCTGGCTGTTGTCCTGCCTCCTGATTCGGCCAGCTTCCAGGAACACCAGGGGACAACCCCACTGCTTTCCGTCTCAGAAGTGTAAAAAAAGGAAACTTTGTGTGAAATGGGATGCTGCATACAAAACAGATGTTTCCAATACACTTCTACCATTTTAGGAGGGATAAAACACTTTGCTTTCCCTGTATCCTGCAGCATGCTGGAGCAAAAACTCTCCAGGTTCCCAGAAACACTCCTCCATAGCAAAGAGGATCCCAAGAGGAGCTGGGCTATAAGGAGTCAGTCTATGACAGCCTTCGGTCACAAGCAAAGCCCAACGTGAAAAGAGCCAAAGGGAATTTTTTGGGGGGGAAATAAACACTGTAGTAATAAACTAAACAAGCTTGTGCAAGACTTGTACAAGAAACAGCAATGATGTGATCCACATACAAAGGCTACAGAGTGTATGCAATTGGTTTCTTTCAGTTAGAAGTCTGCTCTAAATCCTATTTAACAAGAACTGTAGCTTTGATTTGATTTTCTCTGATCACAATATAATAGCATTATTATGACAAGCAAAAAAATTTGCATTTAGAAGACATCTGGAAGAATTATCTTCTCCAGTTGGCCTTGATGATAAATTCAGTCATGAAACATTTTCATACTCTTTATTATCTGCTTCCTTAAGCATTAGCATTGCCTGCAAATCCAAATGTACACTCCTTGGGATAACAGTGCACTTCAGGCTGCCCAGGGGAGAGCGGAAGGAGCATCCACACCTCCTTGAGAGCAGCCTCCATCGGGAGTTGGGCAGGGAACAGGATTTCCTAATCAGGTCTGGAGCTGAAGACCAGCCTCAGAGCTCACACAAGTAATGATCAGTGGGGTTAGACAAGGTCACAGGAAGGGTCCCTGCCATGAAGGGAATTACACCAGTACCTTCTGCTATTTCCTAAATCACATGAAAAAAGCAAATTCACATGTAAAATGAACAGAGGAGTTCTCCTCAAGCTCAGGAACCAGGCTGGCTGCACAGCCCTCAGGCAGCCCCCATGATCAAGGGGCACCACCAAAGCCCAAGCTTACAACCAAAGCTCTGCCATCGGGAGGGCTTCTTACAAACAGACATAAAATGCAACATTTCAGAAGAAAACATTTTTAGATTTACAGAATTCTGTTAAACCCATTGGCAAACCTCCCACCCACTGCAGCAAGATGCTAGGATTTCACCCTTGTTATTTTAAGCAAAAATACCCCAAAAATCCACATCAATAAGATGAAAAAAACCAACCATCAAACAAGATACTGAGAGACCCTTTGAGGATCTTCACCTGGGGGCTATCAGACACCCACATACCCTTGCAAAGTCGTTGTCAGGCCCAGGTTCTGTCTCACGCTTTTCTTCTTCAGCCATGTAAACACTATAGTGACATCTCCAGAGATAGGAAACCATCCCTCTGTTTCCCCACGGATTCTGTGGACACCTGATCAAAAATGGTGCTGTTTTTCACTCTTCACACGGATGCAGGAGATGCTGCTGGATGGACGGAGTGGAGCTGCCTATCACCCAGCCCAAGGGAGCACAGTGCCAGAGACAGCAACGGAAGAGCTGGTTCCTGGAGAGTTTTTTCCAACTACAAGTCTAGACAGGAAGCTTGAAAGAAAAAGAGTTGCTTTATAGAGGTTCAGATTTGATCTTTTTCCTTTTCAAATAAAAGGATATTCCTTTTACATGCTATCATATATTCTATATATGGTAGACAAGACAGAGTGACTCAGGCACATTAAAACTTGTGCTTTCCTTTTATTTTTCCATGACACAATAAAAGCTATTCATATTTTTAACTGCCTACACCTAAACAATTTCTGAAAAATGACACAGCAAATTTTCTATCTAAATGCTATGTTAAACTAGAATTAAGATTATGTTAAAGTAATAATTAAGATAATTTACTATTATAAGTAAATTACAAATAGAAACATAAGCACCACATTTTCATTTCCTCTGAAACAAGTACTATTACTCATAAAAAAATCAAATTCAAGTGTAAATTGGAAATTAAAATATCAAGCCTTGCTGCAGAAATGTATCAGAAGGACACCAAAGGAGCAACTATGGACTTAAGCCTCCTCAGGTTATAAATGGTATACATAGCCCCAGACAGTACTAGAATGAGTTGTCATTTACACGGGGATCTGAGACCCTGATTTCTTTCCTTCTCTGTAGATAAGAGATCTCTGGGACCACGTCCAGGTCTGATAAAACATTATTCCTTAAAAAAAAAAAAAAAAANCTAAAAAAAAAAAAAAAAAAAAAAAGACAAAGACAAAGAAAGACATTAGCAAGAGAAAAAAAAATGAGCAAAATGGTGGTGACAATGATTGTATTTCCCACTATATCAGTCACTAATAAGTAGGAAAGAAGCTAAAAATGACATTTAGGAAAAAACCACTTCATATACCAGTGTTTTGAGGAGTAGAGGGAGTGGCTACGTCAGAGTTTAAGGAAGCAGTAGACAAATTTCAATTTGTGGGATTCTCCAACTGCAACCAAAGTGCAGGCTGCAAAGGTGCAAATGGGGAACAGGAACAATATACCAGAAACCAAAGAGTGAAAGGACATCCCAGTGAAACTATCAGGGCCTTCAAATGCCTCCACAGGTCTGGCTGATGTAAAAATTTACACCTTATTTATGCACTTAAGCAGGTCAGCAGTGTAGTCTCCAGACATTTGACTCAGCCTTGACTTCAGCAGTGCCTCCGGTATCTCTGCCCATGGCAGGGGGTTGGACGTGATCTTCGGAAGGTCCCTTCCAACCCAAATCATTCCATGATTCTGTGTTCCTGTCCTTAGCATCTGATCTACTTGCTTTATAGAAAAACCAACTGCAGTCAGCATTCATCCCAGAGACCTGCGAGGCCACCCCAAAAGTGAAGAGGAAGGATAGTTCCACAGGGAAGCAAAGGTGGCTGAGAAGACTTTGCCACAGTAGCCCACAAGGAGCACGCTGCTGACCCAACATTAAAACACACTCTAGTTGCACTTGCAAAACAGATGGGAGCTGAAGTGCTGCCTGGAAAGTACTGGTGTTCTCTCGAGGCACTGTTATTATGTAGATAAGAAATGGAAAAGTATGTTGTTTACTATAAGCTCTGCTTCAAGGACACTTTTTTTAGTCATGTCTTACTATCTAATTAACAATCACATTGAAGTTGCTGTGCTGAATCAATGCTGTACAAGGCAAGCAGCTGTAATGCAGATCTCTGAAACTGGAAGCTGAGAATATTTTTCTTCGTATTTCAGAAGCAAAGATCTTTTATCAAGATTGGCAGCGAAATCTGTATTTCTTATTTTGTAGTACTAAAAGAGCAAGAGCAACACTAGAATAACCAGATGAAGAAAAAAAATTCCGGCATTAGAAAATCTCATTCACTATTTGTGTGGGATGTTATAAAATATCCAGAGTAAAATGGCTTCCATGACTTTAAATATATTTTCACCATTGGCACACACAGATATAAAGCCTCAAAAATCAGTATTTGGTGCTTTTATTTTGTGGAGCAACCAAAATACCACTCAAAACTTGCTGTTAATAAAAGTTACAATAGTAAAATATTTCTCCATTGCAATTATACTTCACTTACTAAGTCGTTTATAGGAATACTGTAATATACAATTTGACTGACATGGAGGTGGAAGTTTCATAAAGTCTTACTGAAAGCTAAGTGAAAAACAATTCCGTTATAAAAATTCATTTGAACATAACAAAAGGAATGTTCCTGGAAGAATATCATTACAGTGCAGATGGTGACCTGCTTGTAAAATGTATGATTAGCTAAGGCAAAATTTAGAATAACACTACTTGCTTCTTTCTTTTGAAAGAAAATCATGGGCTTTGAAGGACTTTGCTAAAAGAGGCTGAAGCATTTCAACACCACTCTGGTGAAATGAATTCTTTACTCAGCTATGATGCCTGAACTCTTTGTCTAAGGAAACAAGTCATTCTTAGGCTGGACAGAGTAGGTGGAGGCTAGTTTACAAGCCAATCTCAAGGCAGGCTATCAAGCATCCCAGAAGCCATTTCAAGCCAAGATGAAGCGTGTCCATGGACATGTTTCTAACTGGCACTTGGCAAAAGCCATGCCTGCAGCTTCACTGGTGTGACACGTCCCATGTGCTGAAGTGCACCTCACAGCACCTGTCCCAGGGCAAAGGGCTCCCTCCTGCTCTGCACCACACCAGCTGTATTCCCAGAAGGGTTTTGTGCATGGGATGATGACCACAAGCACAACCACAAGCTCCCAGAGAGTCTGCAAGCACCACAAAGATGGATTGCTCCTGGAGGTGCTGCGTTTTGCTTCATGAAGTTGCCTCTGCTTCTTGCTAGCCAAGACAAGCATTGATCCTCAGCGTGGAAAGAGGGGAGGGATGAGGCAGGTACTGTAACTCCTTTGGCAGAGGGATTGTCTTTGATGTTTGCAGTTCCCCTTATCTGTTTTTATCTTCTTTTCATTGCTACTGCTGCCTGTCATATATAATTTCCTTATCAAATACTTTGCTTCGTGGTTTAGTCAAAATAGATGCAATCAGCAATACTTACTCAGTTTAGCCTGACATAAATGTTTAATGAGGCTCACTGCTGGGCCACATATATGTTGCAATATATAAAATCTATAACATAAACACAGCTAAATGAGAGAAAGGATAAAAAGGCAAGAAAATTAGTAAGAAAAGCAGACATAACAAGACAGGTAAATTGATTCACTTTGAACTCATTGTTTCTGCTATTTTGAAGGTTTCTTGGTCCTTCTGGCTGTTCCAACTACTCTCCCTGCAGCCCAGCAGCTTCCACCACAGCAGGTGGCTTGTGCTATGCGAGTTTACGCAAGGATCAAGGGCTTGAGGGATTGAGAGTCTCCTGAGTAATTCCAGATTTGCTGGGGTAACTTCAGCTACACTGAGAGATGAGAATTTGATCCTCTGTCCTTAAAGAGATTAGTTTTACGAAGGAGTTATGCAATTCAGAAAAATGAAGGCTGTGGTCCCACATTCTTCTTCTCCTGTTTTACTGTATTTAGCCAGCCTGTCATACCGTGGTTGTATGTGATAAACAACTGAAATGTTCGAGTCTACCCAGGGCATTTCACAGTGCAAGGGCGTGCATGGCCACTTGCTGCTTCCATATATGATGCAGTGTTTTCAAACGCTGTGACACCAGTGCCAGAAGTCAGTATGCTGACAAGAAATGCACCAGCACCTAAATTAAGTAATTAAAATGTTCTGTATGGCAAAAATCCCATCAATCTCAAAATTTAAGGCTGCCTTCACAGCTGTTTGTGCTTGATGAATTCCCTTAATCTCTTAAATAGGCTTTCTCCACATATCTTTGCATGACAGAGTCAGGGCATTAAGTTTCTATCATTCCAGTAACACCAAGATTTTTCCTTCAGTCTTTTCAATTGTGGATGATATATGTTTGCTGCATGTCACCATCTTTCTAAGCTTTCTGAGCTTTCTGAGCTTGAAGTATGCTCCAAAATCCCAGAGTTACCTTCTTACAAATGTATTTTTGTTTCACTAATCTCTGTAAAAAAGAAAAAAAAAAAGAAAAAAAGAAAAAAAAGAGCAAGAAACTCTACTAGAGCTCATCTCCGACTTTCTTTTCCACCAAGAGGACTTTCCCCCTTTGCTTACAAGAGATGACACCTCCTTCACCTGAAAATGGATAGGATTCTTGGTGAATCTCATGACAACACAGAAAGGCAAAACAGAGCTACAATTTGACACCATTTCCTGCAACTTAATGCTTTTGAGCCTACTTTCATCATCCAGGAGACTTAAATATGGGGGAGGACATTCACTGAGGAGACCCAGAGACCCCATGGAGAAGGGATGCTGCTGAAAACAGGTAGCTGGCAGGTGCCACCTGTGGTGCCACCAATCTGGAACCTGTCAGCAGAGCAGCACAGATTCGCATCCCCTTCCTCCCTCCTTTGTGGCCCTCCTGCTCCCCATCGCAGCCCTGACCTCTGTGCTGGCAACCACAACGACTTCTCTTCAGGGAGAGGCTGTCCCTCTCCATGAACCCAGAACACAAAACCCACAGACAGGCAGTCCCAGCTCCTTGCTGGAGTTCTGCCACAAGTGACCTGATGGTAATGAAGTGAGGACCTCCAACAAAATGGAAATGGAAACAATGAAGTTTTATGCCCTGGAACAAGTTATTAATTGTAGGCAACCCATGTTGTAAGCATAGTAACTTGAGACCAGATAGACATTATTACTAACAATCTGATCCAACGCCATGCCCTGAATCTGAGGCTAATCATGAAAATATTTCTCTCACACCCACTCACTACAACAACCAACACAGCCAAGTGTAATAAATTACCCTTTTTTTGTTGATCTGCCTATGTCCAGAGTTTGCTGCCTTTCTGTTAAGATCATTCCAACAAGAACAGTGTAAATACTTCTCTAGCTGCCACATTATCATTATCTCACTTCTTGAGAGTTATTTTGCCTGTTTTTACCACCAAGAAAGATATTAATAGATAAACAGAAACAGTGAAAAGAAGAAAAAAGATCAACGCATTAAAAATTGAGCACAACCAGGTCTTTTAAGTAAAGACATGTACTCCAGCCTCCCACTGGTAATACACAATTTTCTGGAAAGGTTACACACTTCACATGAAACTGTTAGTTTTAATGTGTGCCAGCTTAACGTTCCAGCACAGCTCCCCTGTCCCACTGTGGTCCCAGGCCCCAGACAGCTCTCCAAGCTCACAGAGTAGCCGTGCCTGATCTCCTGCCTCTGTCTCCTCCCCTGGCCTGTTCTGACCATGCTTTATCTCATCCCTGGGCATCCACACATGCTCAGGCCCAAGGCAATGAGGTCAGCGAGCATCGTGAAGCTCAGGTTCGCCAAACCCTCTGTGCTTTACCCACTGCTGCTCTCATGGCCTTTTCCATGATGGTCCAGCCAGTAAGAGTTTTCCCCTCTCAAAACCAGTCCTTGACTATTTTTGTTGTCACCTCTCCTCTCAAGAAGATTGGTTTGTGACTATTACAATTCAATAAATTCACCAAATGTCCTCAGAAGCATTTGTCAGAGCTTGTCCCAGCCTGGACAAATGTTATTGAGCAACCCCCTTTTACAGAGCTTTTCCCCTTGAATTTAAAAGCAATCATTCATTTTGGATGATACAGGTGCTCAAGTAACAAAAAAGGGATTAGTGGGGAAATGTGCTACAGTGAAAAACATTTGGGTGTATGAAATACATTATGAAGGTTAATCATCTACCAGTTAGCACAAGCAGATCTTTTATAGCATTAAACTGTCTATAGTAACATAAAATGCAGTGTTGGAATGTAGCAAATGCACCAAAATACCACAAAAGAACATTTTCATATCCATGAATACATATTTTCCATCCCAAATGAAACTAGTGCTTCCTTGAAAGAAACAGATGTTATGGCAAAGCTGGCTTCTCTTTTTGACTGATGGTTTTCGTCAATTTAAAAATTTTTAGCTGGTATTCAATGATATGATTTTGATCTGTCACTGCTTTACCATGGAAATGGAAGAAAAAATGAAGTCTTCCCAAGATGATGAATCTTAATCACATCAGGGAAAGGGAATATTTTATGCTACTTCTGTAGAAGCAGTGACAAAATCATGAGAAAATAAACTGAGGTAGACTGGCAGCTCAATTACACGGCATCACTGAAAGCAAAAATTTTATGGTTTAAAATATAACATTGCTCAGTACTCTATTTTGGGCTAAATTGATACAGCAAGACAATTTAAAAACTCTTAATGTTCTCATTTTATTGTATTTCCCTTTTGAAATTCCTAACCATTCACGACTGAGTGGCAACAAAGTGGTCAGGAAGTATGCCTGAAATATTATCAAAGCAATATTACTTTTCCGTTTGTCACTTACAATAAAGTGAGATGATATACTAGGATCACTGTTTTTTCTTAACTTCTGTTTGTGGTAGCTGAAAACATCTGTCCCACACACAGAAGTCAGCACACAGTCAGCTCACACGGCATGAAACGTCAACTCTTTCCAGGCCAAGCAGATGCAAAGACAGGGGGGTTTATGACTGGAGTCTTAAAAGTGCAGTGCTGCCTGCCTGACCCTGCATGCTAAGCACCAGGAGCCATGTGAATGACACCAATTTTAACAGATATACTCTGAAATTTGCCAGTGATGACCTACATTTCACTACGGACCCTTTCATTCCTAACCCAGTCATAGCAAAGACTATGAAAATACACCTAGGAAGAACCTTTGATCATGGGTGGTTCCATGCTCCATGATACTCATCCTGCACACTGCTGGGTAAGACAGCAACAGAAATTTGATCCAGGCCAGGAACAGACACACAATTACATTTTTGTTGAATAAGCCAAATCATTATACTTTCATGCAAGCTGCAGAAGGCCGGAACAACATCTGACACAGAGAAATCTTGCTGGCATAAGGCTAACTCCTAAATATTGAAAGAGCAGAAGAAGTCAACATTTGGATGAGTGCTTTGCTCCACATGGCCCCAGCATTTCTGATCTGATAACCAGGACCAAAAAGTTAGATGAATTTGTGATAGGCCCTGCATGCAGTGAGAGGAAAACAAATCTTGTAAGAAAGAAATGGTTAACCAAGGAGTCATCTTGCCTTTGGAAAAGTTACTAAGGTGTTTAATATACTGCCTGTGTTTTCCATAACTAGTCCAGACTTTATTTCATAAAAATCTTATGAGACTAGAACTGCTCAGTCAGAGTAGAAACAGAAACTTGAATTTTAGAAATACAGAGAATCAAGGAAATAAAGAAGTGACCAACAAGTGGGAGAGATGGGGAAGACCTGCCATAGCCATTCACCCTCCTTGTGTGCTCACTCAGGTCTGTGGGAGACAAAACAGTGTCTTTTACTTGTCCTATAATAAAATTTTTTCAGACTGATCTCTCTTTTCACTCAGAGTGGAGCCTAATGCTCTTCAACACAACTGTTAACATGCCACTACGTCCTCAAACAGCATATTTTTAAGGAGATTTCAGATAGGAGTCACCATTCCCTGGAGCAGCCTAAGATCATTGTTAATGTTCAGTTCTTGTCAGTCATCCTCCATACATCAACACTAACAGAGCTAAAAATAGCAACATAATTCCGGAGAAGGATATTCTCCAATGTAAACAGTTTATATATTAAGGGAGGTTTTTAGATTGGGTATATATCATCAGCAGAGCCAATTAAGCATGGCACAAAGCAAAATGTCCATGAAAACAGAAGAAAACCTTTCATGTTTTCTCAGCCTGCTAGAAAGAAAGAAAATTACTGAAATTGTTCTTTTTTCTGTGTCTGTTTAAAGTGTCATTGGACTGAACTCTCGGTAGCATCCAGGAATCTGGAGCCTCCTCTTTGACTAAATGTGTATTTTCTAGAATGGAGCTGGAATTAGCACACAGCTTCATGTTTCAGATAACCTGACTTTAAGTTACAAGCAATGTATTACAAAATACCCAAAAATTACCCCTCCCCTGATTAAAAAAAAAAAAAAAAGCCTTTAGTAATAATAGCCGATAGTTGAAATGCACAGAACACATATACAGATTTTTATGTGCAGTATGATCAGTCCAAACTACAAATCTGAAGACTGTCTTCTAGTAAACATCCCACCTTGCCGTAACTTCCCTAGGGGCATGTCTGTGTTACTTCCAAGATACAGGCAGAGCAGCATGTGGTGGAACAGAAGAAACATACGGTTTGTGGTTCTTGCCTATGCCCTATTTGACAGTCGTGGGTTTAATAAAAGCTGGTTGGCTTAGGTTAAATTACTGGTGCAAAACCAATGAGACATAGCTGGGCATGTGCACATGTCCTCATGGGCAGGGATCCCAGTGCATGGTGGGTTGTGCGTGTAGGAAATGTCTGTGTGTGGTACGTGTGAACGCTCTCTGTTCTCACTGGTGCTAAAGGAGAGATCCAGGGTAAAAGACAGCAGTCACTGAACCACAGGGAGAAACGAGGCTAGGCAAAGGAAAAGATAATGAAGAAAAAAAGAAGGGAAATTGGAATACAGACTAAAGGGAGGAAATGAAAAACTGATGGTACGCATAGCAGAAGGATAAATCTGTGGCTAACGTACAGGACAAAGAGTCCTTGCCAAGCACCATGTGTAACCACAGTCACATCTTCCCATATTATTTCAGTTAACACATCTGCCAAGCGAGGGAAATACTGAGCTAAGGCAGGTAGGAAGAATCACAGAAAGTCCTGAGAGTAACGCTGCTGACTTGCTGTTAGCACAAAATGAACTAAAGGTGTCCCAGCCTTTTTGGTTCAAAAGCCAAATAAAGCCTGTTATTTTGAAGAGGTCAGAGCTACAATAAACACCTGCTGACAAGACATCTGCCTTGTTTCTATCTGCACTCCAAAATCACCTGGGAGGGGCTAGCCATGGGGAAGCAGGAGAATCACTGCTGCTAGGGAGGGACCTCAGGTGACAGGGGCCAGTGGTAACAAGTGAAAGCAGTCCCCAGCCCGTCCATTCTCAGTAGGACCAGCAGCTATTCCTAGCACTCACACTCAGCTTCTCCTTTCCTTCTCCTGCCACCAGCAACTCACGGTGGTGGAACTCAAAGCAATCACCTACAAAAATCTCCCCTTGGCTCTCTTGGCTACTTCTGTAGAGATGCAAGGGTTGGAGGAGGCCAAACCCCCTTCTACCTCTGTTCTACCCAGTACAGCAGGGGAGCAGCTGAGCTGGGCAGGGTACGGGCTGCCGGATCCCTGGCTCACACTGTAGCCACAGCTGTTAGCCCAACAGCAGCCACACCACAAGCACAGACACCCTGCTTTGTGCTTTTCCCAGGAAAGACTCCCCCAGTGCTGTTTGGGAATCTCATTTTGTGCACAATCAAACGCAGTTTCTTCTCCCAAACAAAGTTGTCCAAAGGTGCCAAAAGTGATGACCACCCAGTCCGAAGTAAAGGAAGCCCCAGGCATCCCAATAACATTTGCTGACTTCCACTGTAATCCCAAAAATAGCTGTTGCTCCAGAAACTACTTCAGGCCTCTTCAGAGCAGCTGGTGAAGCTGAAAGCTGTCTTTTACTTTTCCACGGTATCTCTGCTGACCTAGCCAGCAACCCGGCCTCCTAATTTGGTAGTGATCCTGTGGCTTCTCCTGCCATGGGCTGCGTGTTTGCTCACAGACCAAGGAAACTGCTGCCAGGCAAGGATTGATCTCAGCACAGCAAAGACCAGGGGAGGCATGTTCCTAGGATGGTGAAACCTGCACCCCAGACATCTTGGACCCACATGCAGTAAAAGAGTAAGCAAGCTTGGGAAGAGAATGAGGAGTTGGGAATGGCCCAGGCCACAAACAAGACCCTTAATAAGAAAAATTGCAGCATTGATACCTAATTTTGCCTCACAAAACATAGTTCTTTAACATTCTGGGGACAGACATATCCTCCTCCATCTCCCCAGTTCACCCCTTGGTTCAGGGAAGCTCCTGTCTCTCAGGCACACATGCTAGCCAGTGAGTTGTGGGGCTTACATCTCAGCTGGCCTGGAAAAAGGCTGCAATGGAAAATACTCGAAATTTTCAGTCAGGTTGTCGCAGCACTGAATCAGGTAGAGTCAAGACCCTGAACTTGGTTCCTCATATCCAGATGATGGGGTGGGAGAGGTCCATCACTAGTAATTCATAGGGGGTTTTTTGCTCTCATATCTGTATTTGCCAGTAGGAATCCTACCTTAGATCCAAAAAAAATACACAATTTATTGTGTATTTCTGCTTGTATAATTAGAAATTTCTGATACAAAATATGTTTTAAAAAATTTCCAGGCATCTCTACAAAAGTTTCTCCTTTTATACTCACAGTCTCAGCATGTTTTCTGTAAGTGTGCAATAGCTGCAAGGTGAGAGTAAATTTTAGTGTGCTTCTCCTGTAAAAAGCACATACAAATATGAAAGCAGAAGGGAATCCTCCCTATATTTCTGCTGCAAGGACCCTCTATGCAAGTACTGAGAAGTAACTGCAAAGAGTCCTGTTTCCCCCACGGGATGGAAACACATAAATTCCAAATAATTTTGGCAAGGTGAGCCAAAGAGAAAAATCGCCCAGGCAGGATTAAAAATCCCAGCTGCATGCTGAACGCAATAGAAATCAAGACAACTGTTCAAAGAGCTGTGCCAGGCATCCAGATGCTGCTGCTGGCATCAGAAGATCTTCCCCAGTCCGATAGCAGCTGGTTCCAGGGATGGCAGCCAAAGCCTGCACATAAATTAGAGAAAAGGAGAGAGGGGGAGAATTGACAGCTCACCACCCAATCAGCATCATTCCTTCTATATAGGCATATGCACGTTAGTTACTAATAATTTTTATATTAAAAAAACCAAGATTGATACCAGAGCCTATGACCTTGGAATGAACAGGATTGACACCTGCAAAAACCTCACTGCTCATGTAGGCAGGGCCACTGCAGACAGTTATTTAGGATGCCTGGATGAGAAAGAAAAACTGCTTGAGAGCATGGAGCCAGAGCCTTCCCTCAAGTTTTTCACTATTTCTGCAGAGTGTTCTGTTTTAAAATGTTCACTTCTTTGATTACTGGAGCAATCAGGGCTTTTCAAATGTTCTGTGCATCTGTACCTATCCCCCTTCCTCTCAAACTGCTGCCCACCTTCTGCTGCTAACACCCTCCTTCAGCCTCACGGCACATGGTTTGGGCATCGTACCAAGAAACTGCCTCAAACTGAATGGCTGTTAGGTATCAATAAACTGAAGGTAACTTGAAATGCTCCTATAATTAACTGTCCCCAAGGTTTGCTTCCCAGACAGTTTAAAACACATTTGTGGCTCAGAAAACAAATATTGTATACGCTCCCGCCACTCCCAGCAAGCTGAGACTGATAAAACAAGTCACCAAAGTGTAGGAGCTTAAGTTTCCCCCTGTGCTCCACTCTGCCTCTACTTTTCTCTGGTGAGATCCCACCTGCAGTACCATGTCCAGCTCTGGGGGCCCCAACACAAGACTGACACGGTCCTGTTGGAGTGGGTCCAGAAGGCTGGAGCCCCTCTCCTATGAAGACAGGCTAAGAGAGCTGGGTTTATTCAGCCTGGAGAAGAGAAGGTTTCAGGGAGACCTCATTACCTTCCAGTATCTGAAGGGAGCTAAAAGACAGCTGGAGAGAGACTTTTCCCATGGGTATGTAGTAACATGTAGTAAGAGTTTTTAAAAGAAAGAGGGAAAGTTGAGACTGGACATAGAGAAACAATTTTTTTTTTATGAGTGTGATGAGACACTGAAACAGGTTGCACTGCTGTAGATGCTGCAATCCTGGCAGTGTTCAAGGCCAGGCTAGATGGGGCTTTTAGCAACCTGGTCTAGTGGAGGGTGTCCCTGCCCATGATAGGGATCCCATGCCCATGAGATCTTTAAGAGACCTTTAACCCAAACCTTCTTTGGTCCTGTGATTCCAAGTAGCATGTGGAATTAGCAAATAGAAGTAATGACTGACAGAGAGTAACTCTAAGGATCTGAGTAAGGTGTCTGCTCCTGGACACATTTCAAGTAGCCAGAGTTCAGTCACTGTTGTGACATGTGGTAGAAAAAAAAATGGTTGTGGTTTACATACAGATGGTGACAATTAACTATGACACTATATTCAAGTTACATAGGACAGAATGAATTAAGATGGGGCATCACCAGGAGGAAGAAAATGTCCTCTGACATGAAAAGGTTACAGAGGGAAAACTTCCAGGATGGACAGAGTTGGAGTGCAACTCAGCCAGGGGGTCCCGTTCCCAGGCCTTTGCTAACAGTAGCAGTAAATCTAATTCTCAGGAGAGAGGTAAGCTTGTCCTTAATAAGGGATGTGAACTGTATTAGCTACAGGACGCATGTTCCTCTCTCTTACATGGAGACAGGGATGCAACAAATACATAGTTCCTGGTAATGTTCTTAGTTATCAAATGACCTAAAAAGAAAAACAATATGGCCATTTTTATTTTTCAGTAATTCTCAGTAATATTTCTATTAACGTCTCCATTAAAATTAAGATCCTGAACCCCTTCACCCAACCAGAACATACCACAGGTGTAGCCTGGCCCAGTGTCAGGTCCCCAGTCCCTGGAGACACCCAGAGAGGAGAACAAGTGCACAGCAAGTGCAGCCATACAGCACACTCCTGTCCACCCTCTGAGAGAGGAGCCTCTCCAGCTGCCTCCACATTGCCAGCACCATAGGGGCTGGTGTGCAGAGAAGAGGACCTGGCCCTATATACTTGTTTGGGGGTGTTATTTTGGAACAGATAAGACTCAATGTCCCTTTGCACATGGAAAACATTAGGCATGCTTCCAAAGTGCATCTTCTGGGTGAGTTTCACCTGAAGAAACTTCAGCATGTGTGCCCTGAAACTGCTCCTGGGCAAACCAAAGCACAGGAGGCAGAGATGGATCAGGCAGCTCCTTCAAAAATTGTTTCTGGTTGCTCTTTGTTCCTTCTCTGTAACTCCTAACTTTTTTTCTTTTTTGACAGCTACTGAACTGCGTCTACAAAATTATCTTTTATAAACCTAAGATCTTATTCCTAAGGCACAGCAGATTGCTTAGACCCGCTATCAGCAGTGAAAAATTAGACATTGGAAATCTGAACCATGCCCAGCTTTTTTTCATGTTCTTTTTAGGATCAGACCACAATTATGGTCAAATATATCCCATCCCCAAAACCACAATTAATCCCTCCATCAGATTTTCTCTCAACATTCCTGATCACCAGTGAGCTTCAAATGACCTACTTATTTTGACTAACTATCTCAGAGGAAGACGTTATTTTCTTCCACTTTGCAGAACAAAAATATTATGGTTGGAGGCACCGGGCAAGCCAGCGTGGTGAAAAGTGAGAAGAGTAATTGCACTCTTACAAATAAGGTCATCACCTAAGTAAGTCTGGCTGCTGGCTTCTCTGCGGGACTGAAAGGAAGTCCTCTACGCCACCAGAGAACTTTCCCAAGCTCCAATTGCACCAAGCTAAATAATCCAGTCTCGGAAAAAAAGGATCCTCAAGTCAGAGGCAACATGTGTGGTTCATCACAGCTCCAAGGGGTCCCTGGAGCAAAGGGCCAAGGTATGCCAGTGATCCCAGCTGCACAACACAGAAGAGGCCCCGTTAAGAGATGACAAAAATCATGTTTCGCCAACCCGTTGTGGGTCCTGCCTGTGTGCTTCAAGTGCATTTGTTTTCTTTCTTGACCAAACCTGATCTTTATAAAAGTCATTATAAATCAACCCTGGCCTAGAACGTTGTTCGGCTAAAAATGCATGCGCTCCTTGGTTCCTCTTCTGCCTGCTCAGCAAAATAACACACTGCTGCTGGAGATGCAAGGACAGTGTGCCTAATCAGGCTGCACTAGGGGTGCAAGGACAAAGGCTGGGAATGAGAAAACAGGTGAGAAAGGGGACAGACATTCCTGACTTTGGGGTGATCCTAGCTGGGCCTCAGGCCCATGGACTCTGGAGGTGGTGACTTCACAACAGACACACTGTACTGGAGATGGAGATGTGGTCCTCAAGGGAGTGAGCCAGTAATCCTATCTTGTCAAGCATCTCCTGGAGCCTGTCTTTCTTTGGTAAGAATTAATTACACCTAAACTGCTCTAGAAGCCATCAACTTCTTCAACCGATAGGATTGTTCTAATAAACTTACATTTATATTTTGAATTCATTGTAGTCTCAACAAGAATTTAAAATCCTTGAGAGTATTCCTCTGCATATATACAGTAATTTATGTGGGTTATACATGATTGAGAAGTTTCTTACAACAGTTCCCCCCTCATTTATCATGTCCTGAATAAGTCATTTGCTGGCCCTTGCCCAGAAATAACAGAACTCTTCCCATATTAATGCTGATAAAGCTTTCCTTCAAATCATCCTGGATTTTCTTCCCTATTTGATATTATATACACAAGAAAAAAACATGGACAGATACATTAAAATGTACTAAATTAAGGAATTAAAAAGGAACAGGAAATAGGTTTACTGCAACCTTATATAATGAAAACAAAATGTGCTCACATCAAGGCAATGTCCAGAGCAAGAAGTCAGTCAACTGAGCATGAAATTTAACAAATATGCAAGGAAGAAGTTCTACAAGAAGGTCCAGATTTCATCCAAGGATTCAAGTTTGAAGGGGAGGCAAGGTGACAGCTCAGGGCCTATAAACCTTCTTGCATGCATGGAGAGTAGGAACTGGTTGTCAACAGAGGTAATAAAAAGCATCTTGCAATATCCTACAGAACAAACTGGCTATTGGTGGCAGCTTGCTGAAGCAAGTGTTCAGGGACTGAAAGAGATTAATATTTCTATCTCTAATCTGCAGACTCCAGGATTTTGATTTTCACTTTGCTGTCTCACCTTTGAGTTGGGATCTAAAAGGAGGTAGAGAAAAATGAGAAAACATCAATCCACTCAATTTCCCTTTTCAGTAAGACCATTCTGGAAGATTAACTGCAGCCCACTTTCAATACAAGAAATCAAAGGATTGTGCAGAAAGGGCTGAGGGGAGTAACTAAAATAATCCAATAATTGGATTCAAACATTGGACCCAGCTCTCAAATCTAATGCCCAACCAAAAAAAAGGAAAAAAAAGAGCAAAGCAAGGGCAATAAGGAAAACCAATGTCATATATTGCCTGAATATTCCAGGCATAGGCCTAGTTATTTATGAATACACATAGTTTTGACGAGATGCCCAACTACCATGTAAAAATGATGATGATAACTCTAATGAAACTTTGTTTACTATAGCATAAATGCCAAACAAAGGTACAATATTCCACATATTTTTTTTTATTATTTTGTTAGGAATTTATTTTGAAATGGAATCAGCCAAAACAAACAGCTGCCAAGAATCTTTTCCAGTATTATGAGCAATCTGCTTCTAATATTTACCAGGTTGTGGGTTTGCCTTAAGAGAAAAGGAAAAAAAGAAAAAAAATCCTGTGTTTGGATACAAGAAGTCACACACAAAATGCTAAGTGTCACCTCTTGCTGCATCATCCCCTATGCTGTTCAGGTAAATTCCTCTTCCATTAGAAACATCTGCATCCTATTCAGAAGATGAGAGACCAGCCCAGTGTTTCCCCCAGACAGCAATGGCACTCATCCCAGGACAAGCAGGTGATTTTCTTCAGTCTACAGCATTTCATGATGGCACTGTTCCCTACCACTGCTTATCTTCCAGCTGCAAGTGATAGCGTTTCAAATTTTGAACCACATAAATCAGAATTAAGATATTACCTGATACTCTGTATTTTTAGAACTAGGTCAATAATTATTTTGGAGCCAAAGAAGTTTGAGCAAGACAAACTGCGTCAATCAGTACAAAATGTATTCATTAGTTTTGCATGTGTATTGGCTTAGATGTCTAGTCCAGCTTCACAATTTTAGTACTGAAATGAAATACATTTTGCTGAAGCAGATAACCTTATTAGATTTTGACCTTCACTACTAACTCTGTCCAGTTAATTTGCTGTATCAGAAATGTAAGTTACATGTATGGGCAGAGGTGTGCATATTGTGCATATAAGGATTTATGCATTTCTGACCCATAAAACCAAATTTCTGCTTTTGCATGTTAATTGTGTCAGAAAAAGAAACCAGAATGGAACTGTGCATTTGTCTGATAAAGCCCACCTCTCTTTCAAAAAGCATGCAATGCCTTTTCCCCTTCTACACAATACAATCAATGAAAAGATAGTTCCTTTGGTAACACTTCCCAGCCCTGTCCTGTCAACACTTAGCCTGAAAAACCTGTTGGTCACAGTGTTTTCTCCTCTCTTGGGGAGAATCACTTGTTCTGATTTGGTCCTGCTTTCCTAATGCTTTTCCCTTAACCACTCAAGATTTTAACATACCACCTTCCCATCTTAGGAATGGTTATCAGATGACAAGAAGCACCTATTCTGCCTTAAAGTTAAGCCTCTGCCAGACAAAGGACAGAATTTTGAGGACCAGGAGGCTCTCAAGCTTTTGTCTCTTCTTATAATGCCCTTTTTAGTTTTACTATGAATAAGATAAATCAAACATTTAGTTCGGTCATCCAGTCCACAATAACACATCTTTTATTCAGCACAAAAAGGCTTAGGGGAAAAAAGGAATCAAATTTTTAAACAGGTAATGTACCTGACATCTGCAGCCAGTGTATCTAACAAAAATTAATCTAAGTGTTCATTTGCTTTTGATGCATTTAATTTTGTACTTATGAAAAAAAAAAATATCACAAGCTGATTTATTTCAACCACAAGATGCTGGGGTAGATACAGGAACAGTTGGCCTCAGCAGAGGTCAGTCTGAATCATCATGTTCCATTCTTGCCTTAAATTCTAATACATTATTCTCGATACAGCAGAAATTAGTCTGAAGAATACATAGGGAAATTTTCTTTATGTATCTGCATCTGCTGTTGAAAAAAAGAAAAATGCTAAAGCAGAAATGTATACTACTGTCTATTGCCAGTCTGTTGCAAAACACACAAAAAGTCTCAGTGCAGAAAGGTCTCAGATAGGATGGGAATTGGCATAACTCTTCTAATTTGTAAAGAAGTTTATTTAACATTTAAAAATTTGATGTCTCCTCTGTGATTTTTCTGTTATGTTCACACGCATTATTGCCCTTCTGTAAAAATAACTTTATTTATTTTTAAAATATGAACTCTGTATGATGAACAAAAATAACAGTGTCTCAACTGTATTTCCTGCCACCCCAATTTCAATGCCAAAAGATGTGGAGGAACAAATCAGTCACAATAGGATTTGTGCTCAGCTTTCACAAACATGATGAGAAAAGTGTGACAATGGAAACTGTATTTCATCAACCTAACTGCTCTCATCTAACATAAATATTAAATTTTTTTTCCTGGCATCCATTATTAAATAATCACTATAGGTTTTCTCCATCATGCATTCAATTAACCAAAGAAATGTCAAATTCAGTTGAATTCACTCTGAATTACAGAAAGTCAAAAGTGCTTTTTTAAGTGGTGCAGTGACAGAGTTTGTAGTCCAGTGGGGACAGCTTTGGCACTTGGACAGCCCTCTACATGCAACTTTACTCTTCCTGGTTTGTGAACGATACTCTGGGAGGCAGCGTAGTGGAGAACCGGACCTCTTCTGCTTTGTTGCATGTCCCAAAATGACAGTAAAGAATAACTGTTCAAGGGTTTCTAGAAAACAAGAACAAAGACTGAACACTGTGAAAATGAGGGCAAACTACAAAAACTTCAGTTCACAATTAATAAATTAAACTCCCTGTTTTAAATCAGCTGATTCTGCAGCACAAACTTGACTTGATAGCAAAGGTCAACAGATACTACTGGGAACAGATGCATCAGGAATAAGGTACGGAAATGCTGCTGTCATTTTTCCAGCTCCTTTATACAAATCCACCATCAGAAGCATTTAAGAAGCACAGTTAAGGAGGAAGATCAACCTGCAAGTATCACATTTCTAGAATTTTTAAATTCAGTTCTTTACTATAAACTGCTGGAACTTGAACTGCATTACTATTTGCCTGAAGCACAATGAAAGAGCCTTAGGTGCCTTTGACTCCAAATGAAACTGCTGAACCTCGGGAAGAAAAGAGTAAAAAGAAAAAAGGGAGAAACATTTCTGGCATAATATTCTGTTCAAAAGCTGACAAAGTTCAAAGCCTTAACGGACTATGGTGAGCATCCCGTAACAACCTGGCATATTTGAGGCTCCATGAGAAGACTGCTTAAGTTAGAAGTTCAGACAGTGAACTTCACAAAATGCCTTCTGTAGACATTCAGCCTGGGGTGTGGGAGTTGTCTTTTAAAGCTGGTAACATGTTCCATAGGCTATCGATTGTCACAATTATTTTGGACTAAACATGTGTCAGTAACAGACCGAAAGATGCTTCCAACTATTATGAAGAGCAATTAAACAGCAAGCCAGCAGAGATCCAAGAACCATTTTCTTAATTTCCTTATTGACCATGTGATATGAGAGCCACAAAAAACCAATCATGCTGGGCTGTAAGACAAATGTCTTAATATCAACTGTAAATGTCTGTGTTTATTTAGTACTCAGAAATGTGATGAATCCCCAGTAGACATATTAATTGCTGCAGGAATTTAGACGAATTCCTACATAAATGTCCTTCAGCAGTGTCACTCTTTGTCCTTTCTTTGCTGGCTGTTGAGGTTGCCAATACTTAGGGCAGGGAGAGAAAATAAATCCCAATATCTTCTGATCTGGAAGGACCTGAAGCAGAGCACTAAACAGGCTCAGACAGTTGCTGTCTCCTCAGTCTCACAAACTCTCAGGAAACATTAGCCTATAGCATCTGACAGCACATTCAGAAATTGAGAAATATATATATAGATAGCAGGAGATTAAAAATATTTACATTACAGTTTTCATATTGAATTTCCTCTACTGAAGTATTACATTAGTTAGAAACAAAGACCATTTACACACACACAAAACCCAGCTGTTGTATTTGGAAAGCCATTTCTAAGACAGTTAGTGTGAGCATGGTTCTACAGGGAACATTCTTCACCTCTCCTAAAGATTAGTTTTAAAAAGTTATCATAGTAAAAGCTGATGGTTTTTTTTTTAGAGTAACAACTGGTGTACCCTTTAAAATGGCTTATTTATTTATAAAACATTTGTGTGCATGGAGTGGTGACATTTGTTCACTGTCTTGGTGCTGCTTTGCTTGGAGCCCATTCTTTGTAACACTATGAGATGCTTACCAGCCCGGCTGGACCTACCGAAGCTGAGAGATGGAAATGAGACAGTACTTCATGAGCAGCTACTTTCTGTGGTGCCCTGAAAACTGGTATTTTAATATCAGGTCAGGTTTCACAGAAAGAGTTAACCAAATGCTTCAGTACACATGCAAAAAATGTAGAAAGTATAGCAAGAGGGACAAGTCACATTCGGACTATTTGCCAGGCTAAGCTTAATATTTGAGGCAGAACTTTTATAGGAACGTGGAAGATGAACATTTGTGTAATTTTGACTACTTGTGGCACACTACGATACAATAATGATTTCCAAAAATGCTCTGGAGGTGTTACTGCCTTTAAGACACCTGTTAAGAGTTTTGACAAGCCCATACAAAACAACAGTACTTGCACGAGGCACACACGGCCATTGTGGTCTAAAGGCTTTAAACAGAATAGTCCAACATCGTGTCATTGCTCGTGACTTGCAAAACCACCAAGAAATGATGTTGTTTATCTTAAGTGAATGTCAGCAAAAGCCTTCCACAAAACTCAGCTGTCAAGTGTTTTCTGTAAGTGATTACCATTCGGGGAAGGTTTGTATTAATCTCTGTAGTGAGATCCAGGACGGAGAATTTCCAGCCTGCAGTGGGCAGCAGCAAGACAAAAGCCACACGTAACCTCTGCAGCTCCAAGGGCTGGTCCCAGTTCTTGACACGGAGCTTATCTGACAGGGAATGCTGCAAAGCATGGGCAGGGATGACTGCGTTGGTCTTGCAGGAGCCATCTGAGGTTGAGACACAACAGCATCTGCCAATTTTTTATTGATGATACCCTGGCTCCCTGTTGCCATAAAAAAGGCAATTCATTGGGCCACCTTTTCTGTCCACATGCCTGCGAGGCTGAGCTGCTTCATTCATGACATCTAGTTTAAATGGAGCTTTAAATGCAAATTCCACCTCTGAAATATTTACCCTTCTATTTATCTCTTCAGTGCCTACTTCTTTAGTATTTTTTCTATTTTGCCCAATACAACAATTGTGTAAAATGCCTCCTCTCAGGATACACTCTATCTATAAACATGTACAATTCCTTTAGGAAGAAGGAGTGCTTGCTTTCTAGTATTGTGAGGCTTACTTATATGGTCCTATTAATTCACAAGTTACCAGGCTGTAAATCTGCCATTATTCTAAAACTGTGTTTTGGCTCCTCTGCCCCTCAAGCTACCACATACTTTTCAACCTCGTAAGAGAAAGAAACGCCACATTTTGAAGAAGGAAATATTTCTACAGATAACAAGTAAGGAGGATGTTCCAGCCACAGCAAAAATAACATAGAAACCAGTCATCTGATAAATATGTATTTTACCTTTAACTGCAAACCCTACAGTACTCCTGTTAAACACTTAGGCATACTTGGCCAACGAACTCAGAAACAGTAATTTCAGAAAATTAGTAAGACACTCCTTACAAACTGATCATGTGACTGGTTTGAAAGAATCTTTTTTTAACTGAATGATAAATAGTATTCCCCTTTCCTTATACTAGCCTTTCCAATGAACAGAATTTGTTTATACCTGATTGTAGCAAATGTAAATTAAATTTAACTAGTCACAATACACAGGAAGGAAGCTCTCAAGCTTTTGGTAGATTCAAACTTTATTCGAATAAATGTTATGGAAAACTTCAAATAACTGAAAAAAGACTTACTACAGACCAAATTATTCCTCCACAACTACAGTGACTCCTACTATTAATAGGAGTTATTCCTACTTAATGCAGTTATTCCAAAATTCAGCAGCTCCCACCCTCAATGCCAGGGAAAAAGCAAGACTGGAAAAGATGTTACAAAAGGGCCATTAACATACTGCAACTTCATGAAAATTGGAAGAACATTGTCTCCTGTGATGCTTTACAGATCCAAACACAAGGGGTTTTTTTGTGATACTATGCTTCCACAAGTCTTTTTTAACCCTACATTATAGTCATTTAGCAATATAAATAGAAGGACTGGAAAAAGAGGCAAAAAATGCAGGAGCAAATCCTGCGCACCCGTCCCAAAAAGCCCAGGGCTGTCTATCTGGAATGTCCTTAGAGAACTTTATACCAGCATAAAAAGTTAAAGCTGTGAGACTTTTATGTAAGGATAAGCTGGCTGGAAATCATGCAGTCATGACCAGCTCCAAACAAAGCCTCCTGTCCCTCTTCCCACGAGGGTGATAACACTAAACCAGCCCTCAGAAAGCTGGTATCACACAAACCATTCCTCTTTTGGAGAGACAGACGGCCTCAAGAGCAAACACCGAAGACACAGAGTTGAGAAAGAACAGATCCATGAGCTGGGAGTTTTTCTTTAGCACTATGCCAAATATGACATCATGCTTGAACTACAAACAAAAGCTAATAATAGTTTCTGATCTTAATTTACAAAACAGAGTTTTTACACATTTTTGGAGTCTCACCAGATTTAAAAGATCCATAAAGCCTAATCATTGCCCAGGAGAACATTCATATTCCTCTCCAGCCACTAGAAACAATTCACTGCTCTGCATCTAGTGTAGCATCCCACTAACATTCAAAAGGTTGAAACCATTGATTACCAACTGCCAAAGCCCATTTATCAGCAGCGGAAAAAAATCAATATCTGGTTTTAAAATGAGGCCAAGTTCTTGATTTTCATTTCAATCCAGTGTTTTCTACAGAAAAAAAAAAGTCCTTAACAGACGACAGCAACACAGTGGACCTAGGGAACCTCCTTGCATTTTGAAAGAAAAACGGAACAGGCCTGTCCCACTAAGGACACCAGAGCTTTCAGCAGTTCAGCAGAGGATTATGTAAGATAGTTCTCAAAGCTAATGGAAAGAACTGTTGAGAAAACGTCAACCAAGTAAGCACTGAAGCCATTACACCAATTTCGCTCTTTGCAACAGTGATTCTTCTGGTGCCAATGCATTGCTTCCAGCTGACACCTACAGAAAGAGCCAGCAGGTGGAACAAACTACTTGAATGATGTTATTTACATGGAGAAAGACACTGCACATCAGCAGCTATCATGACACAAGCAAGCTTCAGTAATATAATCACAGACATTTAGGCAGTAGAAGGTTTTTGTCACATCAAAACTGAGGACTACAGTTCAAGTTGGTGCAGCAGATGGTTGGCATGTCAAATATCTATCTGCAAGCATTCCCATCATTACGTAATGAAAACTTCTAATTCCAAGACTGGTTCACTGTTTCAGGCTAAATGTTGATATTGGAAATGCAGTTTAATGGCTCACAACTCAGGACAATCTTACTGACCTCACTAATCAATACACCTTTCTGGGGATGTTACCCCCATGATTCTGGTCCCGAGCCATTTCATCCTACAGGACAGCCAGCCAGTACAATGAACTGAAAAGGTCACCTTGGATCAACTAACTTCACTCCTCTTAGGACAGAAGTCCTTTCTAATTTCATCCCAAATGTAAAAAGAATCATATTTTTTTAATATCTGAAGGTCAGTCTATCTTCTATCCTTTCCTTCAGTTTCAGTCACAAAATCAGCCTAGGGGCTTGTACTTTAATTTCAACCAAGTGTTGACTACTTCAAGTTCCAAAACCAGATCTGAAGCTCAAAATTTCTAATAAGCTTACTTCCTTTTCTTTAGGCGTTCCCTTTTCATTATTTCCATTCCATCAAAGAACACTTCCAGTGCAACAAAACAAAACAAACTCAGTAAGAAACCGGACTCTGGCAGGTCCTTGGAGATACTACCCTTAATCTATTAGATAGGAAAAGATGACAGTGCCCAGGTGCTCTGTTCTTCTTTCCACAAGTTTACAGACCTGGGGTAGCTTCTCTGCAGAGTAGCAATCAATATGGGGAAGAAAAAATCTATTACTGTTATTGCTCACGAAATTAAAACTCTTAAGTCACATGCTGCATTGAGTATAAAAACACGATGAAAGCAGTTTAATGCCTACTTAAAGCACTGCTACGAGGAAATGCTCATCACGCCAGGGTGGTGAGATGCGGGTGTGAGTGACTTTGACCCACCACAGGGCCCAGGGTCAGGAACACAGGAAAGAGGCAAGAGCTTGTTCCCTCCTGAGCCAGCAATGGAGAGGATTACTCAAAGCAGCTCTCTCTGGAAACCAAAGCCAGATCCCCATAATTCATCATTTAATTATAAGTATTTTGCAGAGCACACTGCAAGAGCAAAGCAGCCTCACAAACTACCTAAATTGCTGAAGCTGAAGAGTTTCCCTTGTGTACCCTTAGCAATATGTTTTTGTGATTTTAACTTTTTTAGTGACTTCATTCCATTCCTGTAAATCTGTATTTTGAATAAACATGCTTTTATCATTAAATCTCCTCAGTGATAAAGCTGACTCAGAGTAATATGACACACACCGAGACCTCCTTCTTTCCAGGGTACCGAGTCATCTTTCCAGGGCAAACCAGTGCTTTCTTTGTTTCCCACTGAATAGCTCAAAGCCTTCCTGAAAGCCTCCCAGCGATCTGCCACAGGGGCGCAAGGTTTCAGCTATAGTTTCTCAAAAGCTGTGTCTGTGCAGCCCCCCTCTCTCAGCAGTCAGAAGTCAGTGGGAGAAAATCCCAGAACTCGAGCATCAAAAGAAATAATATTTACACTCAGCTTTCCAAGAAAAAAAAGAAAAAAGAGAAACAATGCTGTAACAAATACTCAACAAGGTCCTTAAGGAGACAAGCATAACTCATAAACTCTAGGTACCACCTCACCTGAGGGTTCCTGCCTATCCCACCAATTTGTAAAGAAATAGGAGGAACATCTTGGTCGAGACAGCCTGACACTCAGCAGCTCTGAGCACAGAGCCTCTTCATTTGGGTGGCTGATTAATAGCTGATTACCACAGACATTCATCACTCCCCAAGCTATCACAGGAGGGAGCCATCCCTGTGGGCAGCCTATTCTGCCTGCACATGTTTGTACAGGGCTCTGAATGCACCAGCTTGGGCAGAGAGGTCCCTGTTTTGGGGCACCAGCAGCTGCACTGGCCTGCATGCCCAGGCACCAGCAGCTGGGGATACTGGGATCCAGGGGTAGCTGCAGACTAGACTGAGAACACATATGTGCATACATACACTGTGTATTGGTGTATAAAGATGTGCTATATACATGTCTATATTTGACTTTGATCTTAAACAGCTGGAGAGGAGAAAGCACCCAGGCCATCGATGGCTCTCCTATTTGTGTCACAGACGTGTATCCTCTGTGTTGATCTATGTATAACTGTGTTTGTACACACACACAGATACAGTGTGCACACGTGCCTCTGGGGGGTACAGCCAGACCTGGGCACACAGAGCCACAGCAGCCTCATCTCCCTTCGCCTGTTAGATTCTGCACCCCCTCACTCTGCGCATTCTTGAAATGCTACCAACCCCTTCAGAATGTATTTGGAAAATGATTAGTATAGCTTAAAACATAAAGTGCTTTGGAAAGCATCAAACAGTTCTCCTGAAGACTGCATCACCAGATACCAGCCTGAATCACAAAATGCATTTTGCAGCTCTGCATGATATCCCTGGATCCATCTGAACAATCCTAATAACTACAGGAGGCTTCAAATCTCTTTACATAACAATATGCAAAAGGAAAATACACTGGCTTACTTTATACTGCTAAAACACTTAAGGTCCCCTCTTCTAGCATCTCAGAAAGTGATCAAAGAATCGCCCTTCTTTCAGTGCTGAATCCTTGTAAAAATCAGTTTCATCACCTTGATCACGTGCATCTGAATGTTGTTAAAGAGTAATATAGATGAAACAAAGAATTGGACTAATTCTATTTTTTAAAGAAATCTTTATATAGGTAACTAGGAAAAGTTCAAGAGTCCATCCCTGTCAAGAAAATACTACAAATACATTTGGGAAAAGAGTTTCCTGCTCTCTGAGAAACCACTTCAGCAGTGGAGTACCATAAGGACATATTATAGCCAAGAAAACACAGAGGGCAATTTATTCACTGGCTCAAAGAGATGGGAAAAGTCTAGGAAAAATGAAAATGAGGAACCAGTCTCCAGTTCCTTGATTCTGAGAGTGGACTGCAGTTAGAAATCAGAGCTTTGCTATTCAGTACTAGGTACTGCTTTTCATTAGGGTATTAAAATAGAAACACTCAAAATAGAAAAAAGAACAGATTCTCCTCTTCTAGGTTTTTGGTTCTCAGTGTTACTCAGGATCAGATAAGCTATACCCCGGGAGCTGGAATCAGTCGCAAACACGGAGAGTTTTGAGATTGTTCCAGTTTCTTGTGAGCATGGGGGTTCTTTAGTGTAGCTTCAGCTCCTGAGAAAGGGTCTGACACAAAGTTGGCTGAAGTCTCTCTCTGACTACAGATAACTTTACATCAGGTACAGAGGACCACAGAATGTGACTTACATTTACAGAGCAGCAGCATCAGGACCCAATGGGATACAGCCGGTAGGAGCAGTCTCCAGCACAAGGAAGATCCTGAAGGTAGCAAAGGATATTTGGCTATGGTCAGAAAAGCCATACTGCACAGAAATGCTATAAGAAGACACCAGACCAGAGTTTTCACGTTCCTGATGCTAAATTCTGCACCAGTCGTATACAACACTAGCCACAAGTTTCTTCTGAGTTCATGAGTTAAAACTCTTAGCTAAGAGATACAGACTTATCTGGGGCATCAAAA
This sequence comes from Oreocharis arfaki, assembly GCA_013398015.1. Lineage (NCBI taxonomy): Eukaryota > Metazoa > Chordata > Aves > Passeriformes > Paramythiidae > Oreocharis > Oreocharis arfaki. The sequence goes on along the minus strand of VZRR01014170.1, from coordinate 119,977 downwards.
CCATAATGGATTACTACAGTACAAAGCACTGTAAACAGGTACACACAGTTCCCATTTAAGGCTGTAGATATTCGGGTATTCTTCAGTGAAGTCTAAGACAGCTTAAAAATTTAAGTTCCGCAAACATAGTCAGGAAACGAACTGACTGTGCCTGAGTTCACTTGACTTATGAGGGATGTACAGCTGCAATCCAGGTTTGTAACTTGTCATCTTGTGGTATCTGTGGCTGCTGCTTCGCAAAACCAAGGTGGCAAGAAGACCTCCAATTCTTCCAGAGACTATGCTTAAGAAGGTTAGAAACTTTCTTCCTCAGACACAGACGCCTTACCTGTATTTCCTGAAGGTAAGGGCTCTCAGAGGTCCTCTGCTAAAGCCACTTAAGGTAATGTGAAGATTATGCTTCACCTCCTGCCTAGTGGCATCAACCTGCACCACATGCCATCCAGCCCAGAACAGCAGTGCATGTACAGCAAGTCCCCCTTAGCAAAAGGATGGCCTGAGATGGACACAAATTCCTCTTGGGGGGCTAGAACAGTGCTTCCCAGGGGTGAAGGAGCAAGGAAGGGACTGCCATTGAGCTTAGTTTAGTTTGCACACTATTAATATAATATAATATAATACAAATTCTTATTTTATCTCAATTTGAGACAAGTAACAATTTAACTTGTGCTAAGAAACACATATTTAGCATAAAACAGTTACACTGTGCTTTAATAATACCTCCATTACAGAGGATAAAACCCTGTATGTTTCCTATTAAAATAACAGTGTGCATTCATGCTGAGTTTAGTTCCCAAAACCAATTTTCGGTAGTCTAGCTCAGGAGGTTAAAATTCAAAAAGTAATCTTTTCACCATTTATGGCTTGTATTTTCTTGTTTACATTGCACTCTGTCTTCAGAGAGACAAGGCCAGTCAATTAGAGTTTCAGTTCTTCAACATCAGAGCTATGTTACTGTGCATGGGTTTCCAACATTAACAAAATTGCTTGTATCCAAAATAAAACCGTTAAATGAAATTAGGAAAAATATTTCATGTTCATAGGAGCAACACAGCTATTCAAAGCAGATTAAATGCCCTGTTTTGCATTTTGAAAAATTAATTTAGAAGACAAACTGCATAATCCTAAAAAAATTAGTGTTTGCCATACTAAAAGGCACAAATATAAATTACACCTGGTTATTTTTAATCCTAAAAATGCAAAATTAAATTGTTTGAGGATAAAGTCACTTTACTGACTGTTGATAAACAGCTGTATTTGGGTTTCATTAGGCCATATGGGGATGAGGGCACACTGGGGACATGCAGGTCACTTTGCAGAATGCTCTCGTGTGCCCCATCACAGTAAAATGTTGAGCACTACTGTTTTAGCTTGTTCTGAATACATTTGTTAATGTTAATCAGAAGCTCAACAGCAAAGGATAAAAAAAATTCCACGTTTCCTAAAAAAGCCATGAAGAAACCCCCAAATTCTATGTTCTACCCCATGGGAAAGTGCCTAAGAGGTCCCCAAATGTGCCTCATGCCTTTATACAACAGGAAATCTAGTTAGATACAAATACTGACACTCTTGTGTGCTCTGTCCAAGAGGTTTCAGGTCATGAAACAGACCTCGCTCAGCTAAATACTACACTCATGTTCACAGGACAAACCGCAGCAATACTTTCAAACCACAGCTAATCCGATCCAAATGGGAATGTAATCTGTTTGAATAAATAAGAAATAAAAGGAAGAGTGAAGCCAAGGAATAATGAGTGTTTCTCAGGGCTGTGTGTCACGGCTGAGTATTTGAAAATGGGGTTGCATCATTTGTACTGTGTATGCTGAAGAAGACAAACTGTGCCCTGTAAGGCAACACGGACAAATGTCTTGGGACAGAAGACCCCATGCGTTAAACTGTGATTTTCTGCCTGCTGGAGAGTGCTCTTTGAAGTTACTGTGGATGAATTCCTTCTGTAATTGTATTCACACAGGCGCACACACTTGCATTATGAATTTTTCATCTGCTTCTACAGCACTGAGCGTTAGGCACAGCCAGTGACAGAATGACCGATTCCACAGCATAAGGTCTGACTAGTGCAGAGCTTCTTGAGCAGCACGCACTAACTTACAGTCATGTCCAAATACTGTATTTCCTAATACTTTTTGCCATAACCATTCAAAATGTTTCAAATGGCTGCAGTGGAGCCTACAGTTAAATAGCAACTATCCCCACTGCAAAATGATCCTTATATCCCATGCAGAATGGATGGATATTGCAAAATCGAGCTGCAATCACGAGTTTCATCTCCAGCACAAAAACCTCTCACTGCATAAGTTAAAGATAACATATTTGGTATGTGTAATGATAAATAAAAGAACAGTGGGTACTGAGTGCCTTTGCAAAGATGATGCATTTGGCCGCATGTCACTCTGCCATGCCAGCTGTGCTGACTGCAAAGGTTACAGCCCCTGGCCTGCCCCACTGCCTGTCATCTCCCCTTCACTGGAGATTAACACCTGCCCTGGACTGCTGGCACAGCCACTCCCAAGTGTATTCCAGCACCTTTTCAGCAGAAATAGCGCAGTACTGGAAGCTAGCCTGGACAACTGAGCTTTAACGCAGCGCACCCCACAGACACTGCACCCCACAGACCTCCAGACAAGCACCAAACCTGCTCGGAGCAGGTATCTTTTGAAAGTCCCTAAGAGACTGAAGTGCTGAACACTGCAGGTCTGGCAGATTTCTTTCATTTATGTGTCACTTTTAAAGAAACAACCTCTTAATGTGTATGAAAGGTGGAATGAGTGTTCCCAATACGTCCTACACTAAATCTCCCTGGAAACATCCAAAATCTACCTCCCTCCCTCTAGATGATCCCACTTTCCCCACCAGGATTTCTTCAGAGGTTGGGTTTAGGATAAAGCTATTCTAACTCTGTACCTCCAGTCCTCTACTCCAGTTTTTTAGTGTTTCTATTTCTCCTTCTCCGTGAATATTCATGAACTACCTTTTATAACTATTCCTGTCATCCAGAAGAAATTTAAGTGGAAGCACACGGGACTTTCGCCATTTTCTCTTCTGTCCCAAGGATTGAAATAGCCCCAGGGAAACTGCCCACTATGTTATCAAAGTCACTTGTCTGCACTTCAGCAAAGTTCATGAACTGGCAAGTCCTGGAGTCGTCTAATGGCAAAATCTGGAAAACAGCTTTTAGCTCAGCACATCTGGGAGAGAGGTCCTCCTGAAACCAAAAGAACGACAGATGTTTTTAGCTAAACTTAAATTCTACTGGACTTGGTAATGCATGCGTCTTACTCCCTCAGCTATAAAACACAGCCTAACTTTTTTCTGAAATGTTGACCTTGTAACTTCTTTGAAAATATCTCCAAATAATAAGATCTAAAAGCCATTAGAATAATTCATTAATTATATAACCATGTGAAAAGAATAGAGCCTCCCTTTTTGCTCAGCAACAATAAAGGTACTCAGAGATGATACAAGCACATTGGTGGTGCTGTGATCTGTATAGGGACTCCGAACATGCCTGTAACTAAAACCTCTTTAAAGTACAGGCTGGGTTAAATAAACAAAGACTGATCACTGTAAGCAGCAGTGCTCAGCTGAGTTCAGTCACTGCATATCCAAAGGTCTTGCTGGATGAATATTCAAACAATGCATTCAGCCTCATGACCCTGGACTCTGGTAAAGAAAATTCCAGGAGACCATCGAAGTCTGATTCTCCACGAACTCCCTGGGAAGAAAATGTAGAGACTAATGACCAGAAAGTGTAATGTAACAATCTGGAAGAAAATATAAACCATACTGAAGTAGAGTTGTAAAAAAGGTAAATAACTGCAAATAGTCATAAAGGGACTTTGACAGATATGAAAACCACAGTAGGGGCAGGGGAGGAAAGGAAGGGAAGAATAAAACTGCAGTCTCAAATGACAGCACATAATATGCCGAAGAAAAACTTTGTACAAAATGGACATAAAACTCTGTGCACACACTGAAATTTTGCTGCTGTAGTCAAACTAGGGACCAAACTACATGAGAAAATAAGCCAAGAGTTGACAGCACTCCCTACTCAGAAGGGCTGTGATGCTTAACATGTTGTTCAAGTGTACTCATTATCTAGAAGAAAGAAATACTAAAAGGAATATACTCTTTCCTTAGTAGAAAAAAGCACAGTTTGCAAAGATCTCACTTTGAACAAAAAAAAAGCCTTCTTTTATTTTTCAGTATCAGTTCTTACCTTGTACCTAGGCAGTCCAAAAGCAACAAGGGAAATTTTTCCTCCACTTTCAGTTGTTGCGTATACAGACAACTGCAACCCTGTGCCAGGTGAGCACAAGGAGGATGAGTTCATTGACTTGCATCCCACTGGGCACGTAGTCTGTGCTCTCACGGGGTATCTACACAAAGGCTGTACGTACACGGCCTGCTTGGCCAACTCCAGGCTGGCCCTCACACTCTGCTGTGCACAGTGCTGTCATGAAACCAAAACAGCTTCTCTTCTCTCACTGCAGTCCTTGCTAGCCATGGGGCCAGTTTTGAAAATGCACTAAGGGCAGACCAGCAGGCCACAGCCACAGAAGCAACACTTCTTGCTTCCCAGCACACAGATGCACTGTTCCTTTGCTCTATTTGTCACAGCCCAGTGCTGGCTGTCACAGAAGGACACAGACAACTCTGAGCATACGGGACACCCATGCTGATACAACTGGTCACCGGGAGGCAGCAGAGCATGATTTTTCTTCCCACCCATCCCTGCCACTTCTGTGCTTACATCACTGCTGCCGTGAGTATGAGCACAGAAGAATTTCATTTTCTCCAAGATCACATCTTAGAAACACAGAATCATGGACTGGTTTGGGTTGGAAGGACCTTGAAGACCATGTACTTCCAATCTGCTACCATGGGCAGGGACACCTTTCACTAGACCAAGTTGCTAAAAGTCCCATTCAATCTGGCCTTGAACACTTCCAGAAATAGGGCATCCACAGCTTCGCTGGACAACTTGTTGTAGTGCCTCATCACTGTCACAGTGAAAAATTCCTCCCTTAACATCTAACCCAAACCTATCCTCTTTCGTTTAAAAGCCATTCACCCTTGTCCTATTGCCTTCAGGTACCGGAAAGTGTTATAAGGTCTCCCTGGAGCCTTCTTTTCCCAGCCTGTTCTCACAGGAGAGGTGCTCCTGTCTTCTGATCATCTTCATGGCCCTCCTCTGGACCCACTCCAACAGATCCACATCCTTCTTATTTTGGGGGCCCAAGAGCTGGATGCAGCACTCCAGGTGGGGTCTCACAAGAGCAGAGTAAAAGGGGAGAAGCATCTCCCTTGACCTGCCTAGGGTGCTCCTACCCACATTCTGGAGGAGCCACTTCGAAATAACAGCAAACAAAACAAGTACAAGAAGGGACAAGAAAATAAGGAAAATAAACAAAAGATGCCTGATTTCTTTGCATCTTCTCTATTCTATCTTTATAGTGGAAGGACATTAGCAAAATAACATCCATACTTACTCTTTTTGAAATATACTGTTGATAGATGAAGATGAAAAAGAGCAGAAATAATGAGGGCCAGGTATGATTTGCATCTGAGGGTTTTGGACACTAGAAATATCAGTGACTGACAAAACACATAAATATTTATATTAGAGATCTCTCCCTTTAAAACAGCACACAAGTCATTATAACTCAGCTACAGAGTATGACATCCCTGACACTCAGAAAATATCTCCAGAAAAATAAACAAACTTTCAGAATGTGAAAATTTCATTTATTATAAACTTAAGTTTTCTTATTGTATTAAAGAATTTGTATTAAATTCAAAGAGTAAATAGCTGCTGATGAAGTTTACAAGGAAGTAAACACTCAACAGAAGAACAAACTTCTAATCACAAACTATTTTGTTGATAATAAAGAGCATTTTCTTTAGTGCAGCCCAGTTCAAGAACAAGTTTGCTTATCATTTGAAGAACTGATTGGAAGTAAGGACTTTTCCCCTTCCAAATCTATACATACTTGGCAGAAGAGGCTGACATAGCTCCAAGAAAGAAATGGAAACCAAAACCAGTCCATTCAGACACCTACATATTCCTACCTACAGATACTGCCCAAGACTTCTAATAACCTGCCCTTAGCTGCAGAGGCAAAGCACAGTTTGCTTTTTTAAAGATCCTGAGTACCTGGTATAGGCTGAGCACACACTGGTGCATTTGGCAGTCTAATTTCATACAAAAACAATTACATCCACATGCTCCAAGGCTGCTGCAGGATGTGAACCCAATCAAACTCAATGAGCGCAGATAATCAACAGAGTGACTTCAAAATACACACACCTGATCCAAATTAAAATAATAAATTTAATACACATACAGTACTGTTTAACTGATTTTCTGATAATTCCCTTAGTTTCAACAACAAAATGTGGTTTCACACACTTTCCAGTTCCTCTCTTATATGTACTCAACATTATTTAACCAATTTTATAACACTGATTTTCTGCCTCATGAACTGAATTCCAAGACATCACCACAAAGAAAACATGACCACATGCTACATGTAGTATTCACCATTTATAACAAAGAGTATGCACGCAGTTTGTCAGTCTGAATAGCAAAAGAAGCACTAAATTAAGGAAAAGATTATATTGCCATTGACACTCAACACATGAAACAGCTATCAATCGATACAAATCATCTTGCAAGAAAAATAACTCTGAAATATAATCCCAAAAGTTTAAAGTCAAGTCCCTCACTTACTAAATTAAGCACACATTTAAAATCAGTGATGAAAATCAAACAGCAAACCCAAATATGATTTAAAGGGGTACTATGTTTTATGAAAACATAACTGAAGACCCAGTCAAGAGACAAAGGGTTATAACTAAATATAGACAGCATATGGCATCCTTAGCACGTGCGAAGTTCTCATAAAAGATTAAATAACAAACTCTGAGAACGCCAAAAGTATCTGAGGACAAAAGACAACTGAATAATTCTTGGTTTTCTAGTTTAATGTACTTTTAATGAAATTACAGATGTGATTCACACATTTGTCTGTACTTTCCAGAAAAATTTTACAGGTTTAGTGATAGTCTCAGTGGCCTCTTTCCTTTTCTTTTCCTTGATTAAAGGAAGCTTTGTTTCTCTAGATATACACAGCTCATGTCTGCAGCTACATTTATTTTAGCAATGGGATGAGGCAAAGTTCTGATGTTTACCTACTCAAAACAGACAAGAAAGTTTTGCCAAAGCTTTTTGATGCGAGCCCCCAGATGACTTCAAATTAGCTACATTTTCTCTGGGAGTCTGTTCCTTATTCCTGAGGGCTGTTTGGCAACCCACAATTACATTATCCTAAAGAAATGAACCCCATTTTAAAGAGTTAAAGGTGAATGCATTTTCACAAAAATACCCAATCTAAAATTCAAGTGAGCTCTGAAAGCCAGCGAGGGATCTCAGGGAAACTGCAGGCAGGGAATAGGAGACGACACCTCGCCTACCCCTATCATTAGCCAAGGAAGCATCAAGCATTCTGTATCATCTTAATGGAGGAGACCCCAATAAAGCAGAACAGAGTGGAAGCAAGATAATGAAGACACTGTATGAAGACTGAAAATATTTCAGATTAAAACTAAAAGAGCCCTGGCCTTCTGAAGGCTCATGTTTATACAGATTGTGCTGAAGTGGGTGGAATTTTAATAATTTCATTGGCAGCTCACCATTAACAAAGCCAAATAAAACAACATCAAAAAAAAAAAAATCAACTTCAACAACTCCACATTTCCACACATATATAGAACAGTAACAAAGTAACTATTATTTTTTGAATATTCTCAGAATTCTGATCTTGATAGACTGACTTAGAGAAAAAAAAAAGAAAAAAGGCATACTTCTCTTTCAGGCTTAGCATTCTGGCAGTTTATAAGTGCAATCCCATACGACAGGCCACCTCACAAGAACACAAAGTGTTCAACCCTGGAAACTTTCGATGATAAAATTGCTTGTGTAACTTTGACTCTAAACTCAAGTGGGAAGCAGTCATTAAGTAAGTACACAATCGCCAGAATTTCTCTCACATGGTGCTGTACACATTTTTTTCTATAATTCTAAACATAAAAGCATTGTTGTTGAAAAAGCAGTGGACATGCCACATGCAAAATCAAAAAGCACTTATGAAAGTCACGTAATAAAAGTCACCAGTTATACAGTGCTTTCTGCCTAATACACAGAAAAACCTTAAGAAATGTAAAGAAACCCTAATGTAAAGAAACAGCCAAACCAAATCTTCAGCTAAATTAGTTACATGGAGTATTTCACTGACAGACTCGGGAGTTCCTCTGTGCCCTTTGGTCCTGCTGGCTCTTCTCCCTACCCAGGGGCAGGACCTTGCTTCACACTAGACCTTCTCATCCCACTGCTTTACCTCTTCACTTCTACATGAAGGAAAAACAAGCGAAGCAAGACTGCACCTATTCAGGTGGCTCTCTGACACCAGCAGATGGGGATCAGCTCCCCAGCACATCCCTGTCCTAATGTGGCACTTATGCGGAGACGTGCTACGCTCATGTCCCAGTTTGCTGGCACTTGACGAGCCAAAGCTCCTCCTCCTGTGCTAGAATGGCACTGAACAGGAAGATCTGAAGCTCATTTACTAAACACAACCCTAAAGAGGACTCTGGAAGAAAATGTTATGCTCTAGAGCTTCCTCAGATGTGAGGCCAATAATGAATCTTCATATTTGTCCAGTTTTCACACATAAAATTCAGCCTGCCAGAGCCAAATGTGGGAAACATTCTGTCCTTCATTTGAACACACACAAATTATTCATGCACAAAACTATACAGGAACATACACATGTACAAGAAATATATTTGTAATGATGTATGGGTATTTTTCTTTCAAATCTTATCTTTTCAGCTGTGTATTTGTTTCTGGTCTCAGCATGTATAGGTGAAATTATATTTATATGGAAACATCAAAATGAGTGATGTCCTTCAAATCAAGGAATTCAGAATATAATATTGCTTGTATATATAGAGACAAAATAATTCTTATCTTGCTGAATGCTGTTTCTAACATGAATGACATGTCAACTGTCTGCCTCCATAGTGTGGTAAGACATCAAAGAAAAGCTATGTAATACCCCATACAAAAATGATCAGAAGTATTTTGTCATAAATACTATCTTATAAATGCATTCATGTGCTAATTGACCAGTTGCAAACAGCATGACAGATAACTGAATAATCAATCATACATTGGAGCAAGTCATAGGAGCAACACACTTTCTAGATGAATGTTGCTAACTCCTCTTGCAATATCAATGAGTGTCTCTATGAAGATCTCTCTAAGCCATGAAGTACTGAGTTATCTACTGAAAAATAGAACAGTGAAGTGAAAGAAGTCTCAAAATTAAATAAGTCTGTGGATGTATGAAGTCTGGAAGGAGAGAGATCACATCTTATATAAAAAGATTATCAAGAGACTCATGCAGGGACATACTGGGGTCAGCTACAGCATTGCTTATAGAAGTAAAACACAGCAGTGATTGATGGGACAGCTTAAACAAATATGCACACAAACCGAAATTTTCAAAATGTTTTTTAAAGAAATACGGTAAATATGAAACACTGTCAAGTAAAAGCAAATCAGGTCCTTATCTCACTGCTCCAGTTGACATTGTATTACAGCTTCCCAGCAGGTGTTTGGGTTAGATTAGTCAGGGTAAGATCTAATAAATACAGTCCTCCCTACTACAGGAAGGCAAATTAACTGTAAAAACAAACCCCCATCACAGACAGAAAGAAATACTGTCAAGTGAAAACTGCAGCAGAGTCCTGACTGACAACATCACACCACAGCTTTTTTTATTGAACATTACTTTTCATTTTACTAAAATAAACACATGTGTTTAAAATGGACCATGTGTTGTGATTCCCTGACAAAAAAATTATATTGCTTCAGTCCCAAAATAGGAACCAGGATACCCTCTATTTTTCCAGTATAAAAGAACACATTTCCTTCAAGAGCATTACGTGATCGACCCTAATTTTAAAGCTGAGTTATTTGTGACCTTTTCCTGTTAGGAAGGGCAGGGTGTTTACACATCTGTTGAAACACTGTATCATTTGCGAAGTAATAGTTAACTGATTCCACAAGGTGTTAAGACATGTTTTAAATAAGAGCACTACTAATAGAGAAACCATGGCAATTAATATCAGCACGTTGCTTGATAAAGCTTCATGTTTGTTTGCCATAGCACCCTTTTTTTTTTTTTTGAAAAGCAGAACTTGCTACAAAAATCTGATTTTCTGACTAGAAATATTTTTCCTACAGACTAGTGCCTTTTTTGCAAAACAGTCAAAGCATGGCTATTTGAAGTCAGACACATTCTAGCAAGATAAATGTACCATAAATACTAATAATTCTTCAGGTGAGCAACTCTCTCCTACAATGTCTATGAGCAGAACTGGAGCCCAGGATCAGAAATCAAACAAAAGCTGATATGCATGCCTTTAAGGAGAGCCAACTGTATTCTCCAAAATTGAAGTTTTTCTTTTTTCCAATACTTCAAAGAGATTCATCAATTAAGATGAAATACGTACTTCAGCTAATTCTAAGATTCAAGTTGGTTACTTTCATTTAAGATGAAAAGATTCAAAAAAAAAAAGTATGCAAAATCTTACATGCTAAATATTCACTCAAGGTTGTAATTCTTCTTGTCCTGTTAATGGGATTGCATGTGTTTAGGAGAAAGATATCCCGCAGGGCAGGGGGACACACACCCAAGGACAGCCAGGAATGTTCAGCTGTGTCTCCAGTGCCACCACTGCTGCAGACCAACCCTGCAGTGGCTAAGCCTGGGTGTGCAGAACTGCCCCACGAGTCACAGCTGCTGCACAGGGAAGGCTTCTGTGTATTTGCCTCCAACATAACATATTTAGAGCTGGCAGAACAGGCTTCACAGTGTCTGCCACTGGATCCTTTTTGCTGTCCTTTTAGGAGATGTTTGCTCAGAAAAAGGTAAATCATTAGATTCCTCTTGGTAATGGCTAACTACCAGGGCAAGGACTTCCCTGAAAGCGTTCCGTGCCCCAACAAGGCTAAAATATTGGAAACAGGAGTTGCCTGTTCCACTCTCAACTTCTCACACAAAGATCTAATCAAGGCACTGAAATCCTTGTCTTCAAGGACAAAAGGCAATAATTAATTCTTCTTCTCAAGTGACAAGGTCACCAATAATTGAAGTCACATTCCTGAACTTGCATTTCCAAGTAAGATATTTGGCCTCTTAAATGGAAAACGGTCTTCAGATTGTGGTAGTTTTGTTGCATCTTTTTCTCCTTTTTTTTCCCCGGTACTACAAAGTGGCTACTGCAAAACCAATTTTTACTGAAATAAATTTCCTTCTTATCATAGCAAGTTCTCACAGAAGTAGTCCCTATCTAGGGGAGGATGACAGTTCTGAAGGGCAGCTGGATTGGGACCAGGAACTGTAGCATGCAACCTTGGCTATAATACCCACCAACTTCCTTCAGAGATGTTATTACAAGGTGGAAGCTTGACAGTCTGTCCCCAGAAAGGTACTAAATGGAGAACACAAAGATACCCATCCAAACGAAGACACATAAGTGAGAAGCTTCGGCGAGCACTTCTCCTTGGCAGGGGCCTGAGGTGCTGAAAAAGACAAACACTGCACTTGGCTCTGTGCCTCACAGGCTGCTGTGGTCCAGCACTGGGTATGGGCAGGAATGGGGCTCCAGGGAATAAAGCACTCCAGACTACGGTGTATGGTTGAAGGCCGGTTTACCCTCTTGTAGAGAAATAACAAAGAAGGTATTTAGAGAAGAGGCGCACTATTACTGCTGCTGACAGAGTAACAGTTCAGAAGTAGTTAAGTGGTCACAACAAACAGGTAAGAAACCCTGAAGTTCATGAATAGCAGCACTGGAGCAGGCTTGGTACAACAGTTACTCACAAACAACCAACAGCCACTTCCTTCTACATCATCTGCACCTTCATTAAAGCACAGGCTTGCAAACTCAGTGTTTTCGTACCGAATTACAGAGCTAAGTTTCAAGGCAAACATATGTAAACACCCATTAGGTAAGTGTTAATAATTCACACCTAGATGCCAGCTCTCCAGTAAGACATTTAATGTGCAAAGAAAACATTGCAAAAGGTCCCTGGAATAAACTGGATAACTTTCAAACAAAAGGAATTGCTTTGTGTATTAGTACTGTCCATTTAGCCTTTCTTTTGCTGCTCTTAATTTTTTTTTTTTTAATAAAAATGTTTCTGCCTAAGGCTTAAATTTGTGTACTTAAAATCACACATATGACCCCTTCCTTTTCTGAATACGATTCCTCTGTCTTTGCCAGCCAGAAGGGCAGAATGAGGCTGTACCAGGTGTCAACCAGACAGCAGGATTCAGTCGCCCACCACAGGGGGTGGCACCCTGTGGTGGTAGCCAACAGCTACCACAGCTCCTGGGTAACTGGTTCATAAGGAGCACCATCCCACACACTCAGCAGACCAGTGAGGTAACAACAACACTGCTCAGGGGATCAAAACAGATTGTAAGACACCTCTTGGGAAGAGGAGCAAAACTGACCCAGGCAAGAGAGTCAGCCAGGATGGGACAGGAAACAAGTGGGCTGGTGAGGTATCCCTACATGGGCAGGAGCTGATCTTGGTTTTATGCTTCATCTCTGGGTAATCTCACACATAAAAGTGTCAAACTCCTCTCACAGGACAAGCATGATCCAACACCACCCAAGTACAGTATAATATGCACTAATCAAAACAGACTTAGTTCTGTAGAAATAAAAGTATACTGATACTTAAATACATTTACTTTTAATTTATTATTATTGTGATTTATCAGATTAGTAGGTTTTGTTATATTTCTTAGCTTCGTGATTTCGGACTATGACTACTCTACTTTGGGACCTCAACAGACCTTGTGGCACAGCCATACACTGCATCAGCTTCTCAGCTTAGACCAGAGATCTTTACACCATGCCACACTGTGCACCTACACAGTGCACCTACTACAGTCTCCAGGACATGGGGAAAATCTGATGCCTGTGGAGAGGGAGGCAAGAAGGTAGCAAAGATCACTTCTGGAATGCAAGGTGATGTGCAATGCAGGAATGCCCACACAAATTCTCTGGATTCTGTATGGATTTGCACATTGCTGGGTGCATATTTCTGTCCCTCAACCCCCCACAGTCAGGGGAGAAACAACAGATACTCTTATCACTCTCTCTTACAGTCTCGTCCCTAATTTGGGCATAATCCCAATTTAAACCAGTTATCTAACTGCTAAATATCATTTCTCTAGGCTGTGTGGTTTCCAGAAATAACTAATGCTGCATCCCCTTCCCCCATGAGAGGAACACCCAGCAGCAATTGCCAAACCCCACCCAAGCCCCACTGCCCTCCTCTGTAGAGCCATGTGGCACAGAGACCTAGCCCTCACAGCAGGCACTTCCCACACTCGTGTGTGGATTAGCTATCAAATCCACAGGCTCATCTGCAACTCTGCTTTTTCAAGCCTTGTCCCTTCCCTGCTTCAATGAGCCACCCCCAGGCAGCTCTTAAGGACCAAGCAGTCACCTGCCCACTGCTTCTGTCCCACTCCTTTGGAGGAAGTCAAAAGATACTCTAAGAAGCATCTGAGCTGTGCATACTGTAAATAAACTATATACTTTTACAGAGTGGATGTAGCCCAAATCCACAGTACCAGGGGAGAAAGAAGGAAAATGCAAAAAACCTTCTTAGTCCCTGAAGCAAAATCTGCAGTTGATCCTTTTCCAAGTTGAGCAAATTAGTTTTTCCCTCAATGGTCTTGAGCACTGTCTCAACCCTTTTAATTCAAATATTTCCTAAAAAGCTAGGAAGAACAAAAGCAAAATCAGAAACAGAGTATTTCCAGAGTTATCCTAATACAAAGCATGGAAAAAATATTTCTTCATTTCTTTCAAATTCAGTATGTTAGATCCTTTTCTACACATTGATGTTGCGCCAGTTGAGCATAATTCATGAATTCCTCACTCTAAAGTAAAGGCAAAACCCCTCCAGTTCTCTTTGGAAGTGAATGACCTCCAGCTATTCAATCTCACAACCACTCCTGCGCCTCATTGCTCTGGAAGCTCCTCCATAGGAGGAGTCTCAAGGAGTTTGGTAGGGACACTCAATGTCATCTGAACCGAGCATGGTGGTGCCTGGTGTGATGGCATACTGAACAGCGGAGCTGCTGTACTGGAATGCAAACCAATATCCCACTGACTCACCACAGTGAACAGTCAGACACGTGTCTGAGGACACCCGGCTCTACCCGCTACAATCTTCACCCACCCAGCTTTGCAGTGCCTCATCTCCAGGATGGTGTCTCAGAGCTGGGAGATGCTTCCTGACAAAATGAAAGGGATGGACAATAAAACCTTGACTTACGTTACTAAGAAATACTACATTTTACATTATTTTTCTTTTCCCTGACACTGTACATTGCAATGTTGTATAAGTACCAGCTTTTTAGTAACCTGGACTCCAGATGTACTTAAATTATTGTGAAATGGTTAAACTAACATTTTTTCCATGTGGCAATCATTCATGGCAGCAAAGGATCCAGGCATAAAGAGTATTTCCCATGCAAAAAAAAAACATAGCAAACATAATTTTCAAGTTTAGAGAGAAAGAAACAATGTATGTATTAAATACAAATATATTTTACAGGCAAAACATTTTGTCACAGCAGTTAAATAATTCCCCTGCAGTTCATCATTTCAACCATCCCAAAGTACCTCGTTTCCTTTTCCCTTATTGTGCTCCTAAACTCTTCCCCTTTGTCCCATCAAACATTTGCAGCCCGGCTTTCCTAGGCAACTACACTTCACGTAGGGTGTGATAATGTAGAGATGCAATTCCCAATTTCTCTCCTCCAAGGTTCAATTCCAGGCTTCATTAATGTTTGACAAATAAATTAGAGCTCTCCACTACCGTACAAAATAATCTTCACTTCTAAGACAAGCCCCAGCAATTCAATCGCTTATCTTGAAATGTATATATGGCACTTTGGGTGCATCAACACAACAGCTAACCCAGTTCCATCTCACACCATGCTCACTGATCTACAGATCTCTGTTCCGTCATCCCAGTTTTTCCCAAATCTTCCATACCCTTCCCAGCAGGGCTTCTTAGTCTCTCTGCCTGAAAAGGCTGGATTAGAAAATAACCAAAATAGTGGGGAAAAAAAACAAACAACCCTTTGGACCTGATGAGAGGTTCCATTATACTCCCTACATGCTGCTTTTTCTGTGTCCTCAACAGTTCAGCAGCTGCTTCTGCTGCACCAACACCCCCAGCACTCAAACTTGGAAGCAAATCCCTTCCCTTGCTCCTCTGGCCCTTTTTCACTGGCTCCAAGGAACATGCCAAGCAAACTCCCCTTTGCTTTTCTGTTTCCAGCCTCCTCTAGCCTTGGATTTTCTTTCAAGAGCAAGCAAGCCCCTCTGTAGCTCCCCCTGCTATGTATCTTCTGCAGAAATCCTCACATTCTCCTTGGGAACATCCTAACAAATTGCTCCCTTCCAGCTTTGCTTTGATTTGGCCCAGATGTTGCCAACCATATTTTTCCTTTCCCATTGGCTTCCACTCCACCTCCATCTGTCTGAGTCAGATCCAGCACAAGAAGAACTCCTGCTTTCCTACAAATGCTTTGGTCCTATTTTAATTAAGGGGCCAGTCACCCTCTAGCAGAGCAATATGGTTATTAAATGCCTTTATCTCAACTAAGGGAGTGTATTTCAAAAAACTGTAAGGAAGCCAGAAATAAATAATTCACTGCAGTAATCTCATTCTTTTCAACCATAATTCAAGTTACATCTTAAGCCTGCTATCTTCAGCTCAGAAAAGTTCTATAGTTAAATCTCATGCTGAATGCTAAGTCCCAGTAGCTGGACTTGGTCCAGAAGAAGGGTCTCCAAGAGCTCAAACCACTTAGGAAAGGTGTCCTGCCACCTGAGACCATGGCCACCACAACTGCAGTGTGGCCATAAAAATGAGCTCATTGCTGCTCCCAGTGTTTCCATTCCCAGGGCTCAACATCTCTTCAACCTGCCAAGTGATGAGGGTTCTCTCTGCTCCCTACCCCACCATCGGGATTCAGCAGCTTTGGCAGAAAAGTTTGTGTTTGTGGAGCACAGGCAATAAGGATCATGCCCTGTTATTTCCACCCACTCCTCTTGCAGTGGCCCCTCACTGTCCCTGCAGGGCAGTAGCTTTCAGCAGCCTTTCAGGATAAGGGAAGGATTTCCCTGGTAGAAAGCAAAACGATACCTAGTTTCCAGCCAGTTTGTCAGACAGATTCCCAAACAACCAGGCCTTCAAACACCTGAGAGCTTTGCTTTAAAAACACTTCCAGAGAGGAAGCTCTGACAAATATAGCAGTGCAGCCTAGCTCCCTTCCTGAGAGTCCCCTCCAGGCCAGCTATCACAGAACATAAGTTACCAAAAAACAGCAGATACTCTCTTTTTAAATCTGACACTTATGCCAGATCCCACATTCTACAGCAATCAGAATTTTCATTTACCATCTGATCAGCTGGATGCTAGCAGTTTAAAGAGCTAAAGTGCACACATTAGGACTTCAATAATGCACTGATACAGCCTCCAGATGTGTTTCTAACAAACAAGCAGGTACGCTGTCACAAGCCAAAAACAACAAACAATAGTAGAAGGCAAATATAATACAGCAAGTTGTGCTAAAGCACATAGCTATCATCACAAAACAAGCACAAACAAAGCATGAACATTTGAAACAGCAGCAGCTGAAAGTGCTACTAAAAGGAAAAACTGCACAAGAGAATACGAACAAGGCCTAAGACCTCTTTACTGCTAAAAAATAGTAGTCATTCATGTGGAAGACCTCAGCATTACAGTCCTCCTTCTCTGAGAAGGAAGGAAGGAAGGAAGGGAGGGAGGAAGGAAGGAAGGGAGGAAGGAAGGGAGGGAGGGAGGAAGGAAGGAAGGAAGGAACTTTCTGTTTTGTGTACAGTCCATACATTACATTCCTTAATTCA
>VZRR01014170.1:91681-102801 GCA_013398015.1 Oreocharis arfaki | reverse complement strand
AGGAAGGAAGGAAGGAAGGAAGGAAGGAAGGAAGGAAGGAAGGAAGGAAGGAAGGAAGGAAGGAAGGAAGAAGGCTCAAATTACACTAGAAAAAAGTAATAATACAAAATATCTAGAATAAGATTTCAAAAACTATCTAAATAATCTAGGAACTCAAGGTTCATCTTCAGAAGTGAGCAAGAAGCTTCAGAAAATCTCATCACAGAGATGATGGTGAGAACTACTCAGAGAGAGCAAAGCACTGTGGCAGCCAGTACAGACCATGCACTGCTGGGTCCAACACCAGCCTTTCATCTTACTGAACCACAGAGAGGGCCAGGTGGTGCGGCAAGCAGAGCCACAACGCACTGAGCCTCACCAGGGCGGCACCTTGGGCTCAGCGCTCCCAGCAGGAAACCAGGACATGACACCATGAGCAAGACAGGGGAGGGACACCCAGGCAGAAGTCAAAGCTCTCCTCTGCCCAGCAGTGGTGGCACTTCAATGGCACTAATGCTTTCCAGCCTTGCTGATGTTCACTTAGCTGCTCATTTACCACACTGTATTGTCTTCTGCCCTTCCTTATCTTCTTCTATTTGAACCACACAGCTGTGAATCGCCTTCTCCTCTTCTTATGTTCTGGTCCATGAAGGAAAAAAGTACTTACCAAGACTGCAAAAGGTTATGAGTCCAAGCCATCAAAGCTTTGTTTTACTGTGGGCAAGATCTTTCTGTCAGCCTATTTTCATATTCAATGCTCGAGGCTGCACCTGCTTGACAAAACCTCTGCCAGCTAAATGTAGACTTGCCAAAATCATTTCTCAAGAGCACAGAAAAAACTCACAGATCTGATATTGATCAACATGCTCCAGAAGCTCAAAAAAGCCCACTGCTGCATTGTAAACAGCAGCAAATTATGACCTATGCTCCTTTTAAATAGCAGAATGGAAGCATTTATTTCAGCAAGCCAATTTAGTACCAGCTTTTTCCAGGATGTGTGGCCCCATCTGCCTATTCCAGTTCAGTTTAGCTTTGACTGATCCCAGTTACATAACCGTACCCTTAAGTTCATAAATTGTAAGGTCAGTATCAGGTTAAACTCTTGCAGTGTAAGACAATATAGGCAAATCCTGAACAGTCCTATTGCCACACCTATTTTTCTGTGCATCTGATGCAATTCCCAGCTCAAAGCACGTCAGGAGATTTCCTTTCCTTCTTACATACCTCTTCAATTTTTTTCCTTCTTCCATTTCTCTCACAGATTATTTTTACTTTTATAATGCCAGATGACAAAAATGAAAGTTAGAAAAGCTAAATTGACAGCAATGCTTCTGAACCATCATTTTATTACAGGCATTGAACTGAAGTGCTTTAGGCAGCACATCATATGGCCTGTCATGAGCACACTGGACTACCATGAAATGGTAGTAAAAGTTAACTGTGTTTTGCCAAATGTCCAATATTTTTAAACTTAACCCACAAAAATGGACACAGCTCAATATCAGAACAAGTCTGTCCTAACAGCACACTGTCCTGAAGGTGTAGGCCCTTTTAGCCCTGGGCTCCCTGGTGCTGGAAGAAGCAGGCTGGCTTGGTTAAATGAGCTCACAGGAAACCGACCTGGCAAGTAGTTACTAAAACCTCCCCGGAAGGTCTGCTAGAGCACTGTCTAGCTGCCTCTGCAAAGCACTTGCATTTCAGAAGGGTTTGGTTGTGTTTTTGTTTCGAATTTTACTGACATCTTTAAAGAGCCGCCCTGACCTTCTTTCCATTTGTGAGACACCAGGAGTAGAGTAAGAGTAGGATATGCCTCACAGAGTAGAAACACACCAGCAGCTTTGGAGAATGATTGAGTGAAAGAAATTACTCTTCTTACAAGCCTGCTTCAAACGTTGGTGCTGGACAGCATCACAATTTTTGCAACTCAGCAACTTTTGTCCCAACAAAGCTATGTTGTAGCACAGGGGAGAAAGAACAGCAGTTTTCATTCTACTGTGGAAAGAAACGATACTCTGAGTCACAGAATCACAGAAAATATTAGGTGGGCAGGGACCTCTGCAGGTCATCTCATCCAATCTTCTACTCAAAGCTGGGTCTCATCTTCAAAATTCGATTGAGTCCTTTGGGCCTTGACCTGTCAAGGGCTGAAAATTTCCAAGCACAGAGATTTCACAGCCTCTCTGGGGAACTCATTTCAATAGCTAACCACTTGTGCTGTGAATGCTTTTTTACTTAGACTTACTCAAAATTCCTCTTGCTGCAACTTGTGACTGCCATTGTACAACTGACAATACCCAGCTGCATCTTCTCCTTAGTCCCCATGTAGGCAGTAAAAGTGGATTTTCATCCCCTCCTTAATTTTTCTCCTGGCTGAAACAAATCTCATCCTTCCTTTGTGCATTAAGCACTCTCATCCCTTAACTCTCCTGATGGCTGTCCACTCCATTTGCTCCAGTTTGTCAACATCTCCCTTCTACAAAGGAGCCCAGATGGGGCCTCACAAGGGTGAAGTCACTTCCCTTGACCTGACTGTTACCTTCCTGCCCATGCAGCCCAGTGTGCAGGTATCCTGCACTCCACGTTACACACCTTCCACAGCTCACTAAATGAGTTAGATTAACTCGTTTTCCTCTGGTCCACATGAGGTGGTGTAATTTACCTGCATTTGGGCTAAAAATACAGGCAGGACGCTCTGTTACATAACTTACCCTGAGAAAGAAAAGTATGTTAATCTCTTACATTCACTCTGCCTCTGTTCAGGGAAGTTTATGAAACAGAAAGGTTCCATCTGAGCCTTGACAGAGCAAGGAAATGGTATGTGCTCATACCTCAAGCAGAGAAAAGCATTGAGAAGCATTTTGGACAGTGTGCCAGAGACTTTTTAAAATATGCAAATTTGCCAATGTAAGTCTTAGTAACTATTCTACTAAAAAGTTGCTTTAAAACTCTCCATATATATTGGCTGCCAATTACATTGCATTCCTTTAGTGAATACAGAATTAAGGCGCTTTATCTCTGAAATAAAACTTCCAATTGTGTCTACTTAAGTAATTCGGCTCCCTAATTCTCCTGGCTTGCTATGGTTTGGTACCCACTCCCTGGCACAGCCCACTCTGTGTAGCATTTCTCAGTCCACGGCCCCCTTCTAAAGACCTACAAGACGTGTCCCTGTGGTGTGCTGGAACAAGAGCTGTCAGGATGCAGACACAAACACATGCTTGAGAAACAGTAGTGAAGCAATGAGCAAGAGGCACGCCATATTTTGTCAGTAGGAACGTTATGAAATAGCCACAAGAAAACTCAACCATATTGTTCTAATTTACGATAGAGTAGATAGGGTCTTATTCTGCAGCATGAAAATGTAATCTATCCCAGTCTCTCTTTCCCCACCACCCCTTTCAAATAGTAGTCTGCACTGTCATCAAATTAAATTAACAGTTGAACACAGCTGATTTCCAACCAGGACCTTACAAGGATTTAGCCTTCCTATATACACACACACTTTCAAAAGGAATGGTGGTGTGGAGATTCAGAGCAAAACACTACCCAGAATCCTTTTAAGATTGAAGACAAGGAAAAGAGAAAAGGGATTTCTTCATGATTTAAGAAAGATAAATACGAGATTCAAACAATCAAAATAACAATATTTGAGAAGTGATAGCAGATGTGTCAATCCACATTCTTTAGCTTCAAATTCTCCCATTTCACATAATTGTCAGCTGGCCCCAGAGCCTCACAGCACTGTATAAAGAAACAATTGCACATCTTCTAAAAACAGAAGATGGTGAGATCTCTTAAACAGCTTGCCCAAAGACACTATTGTGCCAAAATTTTTATGGGTTTATTCAATAAATTAAAAGAAATACCTCCTATGGGAAGCAAAAGACATAACAGAACTGAAAACATTTCCTGTAGCAGGAATATTTTTAAACTTTTACAGAGAGAGGCAAATGAAAACTGAACAGAGCACGACCAACTGGTTTCTCACCACATTACTCTCAGTAGGGTGCTACTCAACTGAAATTACCCTTCAGAGAAAAAATGAAAAAAGTTAGTGCTCAGAAACCGTCTTGCCATATTACAACAGTGGCAGAAAACAAAGGGAGAAAGTAAATAAAACCTGAAAATAGAAATGGAAAATTTGTATGAGTCTTCCTCTTGCAAAATCAGTTATAGACGCTCAGCAGAGGTACAGTTCCATCACCGAAAATCAAGACCAGGCTAACTCCAAGGCAATGCAAAAGTAATCTTCATTGCACTAAAAAACTGAAAACTAAATCTTTCACTTGTTAACAAGGTCTGTAACATACTTTGTACTTTGCTGAAAAGCGTTTGTCCATTTATGAGAACGAAAGTACTCATTAACATTTGACTTGGCCAATCCAAATAGGAGGCAAGAGCTACAGTAAAGCAGCTTTTTTTTTTTTTAGTATGAATTTCAGGTGATGAAAGCAACCAAGACACAGTATCGTCCTTTTTAACGTTTGGCAGGGAGTATAATTGAAGATACACATAACAAGGAGTACTAGAAATGGATAAAAGACAAGCCCAACTTAAAAAGGTCCAAGTGCGTGGAACAGGAACTCAGAACTTAACAGGTAAGAAAGAGAAAAGCAAGTTCCCAGCAGCCATCAGGGAAGTTTCTGCATTGGAATGAGTGCTCATGTGCATCCTCACTAAGTGCAGTGCTCAAAAAGCTCTTTTTGACCTTACACACTCTTAGAGTCCTCACGGGTAAATATTTAAGTCAGAAGGTCTTTTCTTTGAGAGGATACAGCAGAGATGAAGTAGGAAGATCCAGAAAAGACAGTTCTGGTTTCACAACTGGGGATGCTGATGCAAGCTGTTCCCATAGCCAGGGCTGTGAGGATGATGACCCAGGGATGACAGCTTTAGGGTGTGAAACTGATGCTTGGTTTTATGAGCCAGAGACACAGTACCTAACCTACTTAGACCCAAAAATACAAACATGTGGTACCCAGCATCTGGTTCCAGTACAACAATGTGGCGAGCATCAGGCACGGGAAGCTCATCAAATCCTTCAAAAACACTCTCAACTCTCCCAGGGATTTAATAATTCTTAGCTGACAACTGGAGTGGAAAAAACATGTAACTTGAAATAGCCAGTCTGTACACATCTAGGAAAAACTAAAACTCAACCAGAAAGCCTCCACATACATTTCCATTGACATGTATTATTGTTACAAGATAGGAATAGTTAAGAAAAAATAGAAATTATTTTGAACAAGCAAAGCTTTAAAAAAATTACAAAATAATTGATACAAAAGTTTTAAAGAGAGGTGAAGAAAGGCAATTCCTAGGACTGAATGGTAACTAAAGGCTTTGCTTCCTTCCTGATACTCTGGTTTGATTAGTAGTCACCAGCCAAAAGGAAAGCACACATCCGAGTACTCTGTTGAAGTATGAAAGTTTAGTACCATCCAAAATTGGCCAATGAGTTACAATGTCAAATTCCAATGAAGTCTGAACCTTGCCCTGAACCTCCTTATTGCTCCCCTCCCATTTTCCGTAAGTTGAATGGAATATTTGGCCTCTTCTCCCACAATCCAGACACCTGCTTCAGTTAGCAACTGGTGTAACCCAGGATATACAAAAGGTACATTTTAAAATGTTAGCTTAATTCCAGTGATCCTTATGCTCTCAAATACTGTGCCATAGAGCCAGAGAATCAAATATGAGAGGCATTTTATCATGTTTAAGGAGACTAAGACAGGATTGCCATTATAATTTTGATTTTTAGTACCTTTTTTACACGATGATTTCAACTCTCCAACTTTGACACTGACACGCTGAAGTTACTAGTATGCCATCATGACTGTTCAGCCCTACTTGCTCAGAACTCCCTGCTGGTTTCAATTACGATATTTACATCTGGAAGGAAAAAAAATCCCCCAAACAGGCTTAATACCTATGCACTTATACAGCCAGAACACTGCAGAAGACACTTCTGAAATGTTCTTCACCTGCAAGCTGTCACAGCTGCAGTTCTTGCCATACAATAGAGTCTGCAAAACTAAATGTGCTTCAATTCCACCATGAAGTCAAGACAGCAGTCTGGATTGTTAATATTTTAGAGGTTACTCAAAATTACTTTTCAGTCTCATTTCTATTATTTTCACATTTTAAGTTCCTTTCCCATTACTTAAGCAATGCACACTTCAAGAATTCTGTCTGTCCTAGCCATCAACCCCTATATTTTCATCCAATGTCTTCAGACGTAATTTAGTTGAGAATGAGAAGAGTGCGTTTGCCAAAATCAGAAATACTGAATATATTTAGTTACTTTTAATGGCATTCCTGTCACGAGAGACCCACAACATTCCTGCCCACCAAATTTTGCAATTATAGGACTCTTACAGCATTGAATGGGACAGACTTAGGCTGAGACTAATCTGTGTGTCCAGTGGTTTGGAATGTCTTCCGGATGAAAATAAAGCAGAACAGTTCACTGGTAAATACCAGCACACACAGTTTTTTACTTTTAAACAAAAAAAACACCAAAAAACCTTCCAAAGTACAGTTCTCACACATCTCATTAAAAATCCCCCTCAACAGAAAAAATGCAAGTGAGCCATTTAAACATGCCAGACCCCCGTTTTGCTTCCAGGACAGTTCATCAGAGCTCTGCAAGGGAGTATGTTCCAACATCAGTTCTATCCACACAGCAAAATCTCTGAGTTAGGTATCAAGGTGCTGAAAGGTAACAGACACTGCACTCACAATTGAAGTCCAACCTGAACCTCCACTGACACAGCTTGAGGCCATTTCCTCTTGTCCTGTCACTGGCTGCCTGAGGGAAGAGCCAACCCCCACCTTGCTACAAGGAAAGAGAGCATCTGACACTGCCTTCCCAATGAATTTAAACTCTAAAGTATCAAGCCAGTGAATTTACTAAAGCTGAGCTCCCAAGGCACCTGTCAGCTGAAACCTATGCTGTGAACATTCACTACGTCTGATGGCCATGCTATAAAATAGTTCAGTTAAACTAATGTTGCTCTGATAGCGCAGATTAGCTTCTCCAGAATCCTTGCAGCTCATCCCAGCTTGGACAGCCAGCAGTGCAGGAGACACCTGGACAACTCCTGGCTCCTCCCCCAAAACCTGGTGAGGAACCAGGGCAACCTTCCCTCCCACACCATGGAAAGCTCCTCCTGTACATCAGAAAGATGTACAGTAGTGATCATCAGAAAGTGATCATCAGAAAGCCTTTCTGGGCGAGCAGGGGGATCGCAGGCTGAGTGGGGAGGAGGAGGTGAGGAAGGGCTGAGGCATCCACCCGCAGCAACCTGATTTTATTGAGAAGCAAATTGCAAACTAAGGATGCTGTCCCCTGCCTCCCAGAGGCCAGGCATGCAGGTGGGAAGGCTGCAGATGTTACGCTACCATTGCTTTAAAATCAGCTCTCCCCCCAAAAAAAGCATATTAGTTGGAGATGGTAATGTTTAATTAGTTAGTAACACATAGACTATGAGAGGAAAATAATCAGGCCATTGAAGTTTAAGTTGTAGATTTGGTTCATCATAGCAAATAGATTACTCGGATACATTCCCATGATTTGCAATATTTTTATACACATGCCATGGCTTTCCATTACCACCTTTAAGACAGAAAAATAAGCAGAAGAATTAACACAACACCAGGCTTCACACAGATCTATTAATCTTGCACTATTCTGGAGCCAGCAAATGTATTTCAGTCACTCAATGTAAACACTTGCGTCCTTAACTTGTACAGGACTATTCACATATGTTAGTATAAATGTGTGACCAATTTTGGAAGAATCAAGGCATTAAGGTATTTCTAGATATTTCTACCATCTTGTCCATGATATTTAGTTTACTTAAAGAGTCACTTGAGTATATGAAACTCTTAATGAAAATATAATATATTTAATTTTGCAAGTGAAAGTGAATTTTCTTTAAGGGAAATAGCATAAAAGGACAGCTGAAATCAGAGGGGAATTGAGAATGAATGCTTTTTCCCCCCCTTATTAAAAATCTCCCTTGGCTTTGTCCTGCTGAAACCACTGGAAATGTTGTTGCTGATTTCCACAGACCCAGGAACAGGTTTTTTTATTTAAGCAGCTTATACACATAAGCAGAAAATAGAAAGGTGAAAGAATGGTTGTCAGCAAAGCAAAGCTCTACCAAAAATAATCTTTACAGTTGTAAAATGTTCTTGTGAAGAAAACAACATGTCAATAAAGAGCCAGGTCACTGGGTAGTGAGAGACACATCTGTCAGATGATGCTTCACATTCAAAAATCTGTGGACCTAAGAAAACAGGGCTAACACACTTAGGTGTGACCTGCTGCTGAAACTGGAAATCCTCTGTGCATTCAGGCATTCTGCTAAAAATTATTTATGAATGGTGGCATGAACTCAGCAGCAACCTTTCTCTCCCTAGGCCAATAGACAGGCTTGTGGTATAAAATGCAGAAGTCAAAGAATTGCAATGAAAAAAAGGTAAAACAAGCAATCCATTTTATTCTCCTGGCCTCATAACAAAGCTAGTATGGACATTGTGGCCTCATATACAGAAATCCCAGATTAGTGGGGCATGCATGCTTTAAAGCCTGACTAGAGTTGGGCCAGGTGCCCCTATCCCAGCAGTCCCAAGGCACCAACTGTCCCAGCAGGATTCACCCAGCGCAGGCTGCAAACCCCACCTTCAACACATCCTTCTAGGTGCCACCACACAGATCCAGCTTGGGACAGGTGCAGAAGGTCCTGCCCAGAAGTCATAATATTGGAGGGGTTCTGAAGAGGAAACCTCCATGGCATTTTTACTTCTCTTTACTCCTTTAGAGATTAAGGTAGCAGGGGAGAAAATAATTCCCTAGTGCATAACCCTGTTGCTTCCACAGTGGTTCTAGAGCAATATTTTCTAAAAAGAGCAATTATACTGAAGGTGTTGGAATGAAGGTAAAGAAAACGGATTTTGCAATGAACATTTATTTTATTCCCAACTAACAGGATGGCAATTTTTAAGTAACACAGCCAAAACTTTCAATGTTCATTTTCATTAGGCAGTCATCTGTTCAGTTGCCTTTTACGGCCAAGTAAAATCATCATTGTGATGTATTTCATTTCCTAAGTTGAATAGAAATGGAACTACAGATTTCCTACTGAGAACACAGTAATTTGAATAACGGGACCTTTTAAAGTTATAATATCATAAGCAGTTACTTCCTTTTCACCCAATAAAATGTGGGTCTTTTCACCTCCTCAAGCACACTTGCATTGCTGCAGCGACAAAAAAATCCTTTGCTTCCAAAAAACTGAACCTTTTCAAAGAAACACTAAATAGGAAGCAAACAACTAAATCCTTCATTAATAGTGCTATTTTATAGTGAGACCAGACTGAATGACCATTAGGACGCATCCCTAAAATAAGAGGGGGAATAAGATCAAAATTATGTATGTGCAGTTTGTTCTAAAATAGAGATTAATATAATTTGTACATGTCCTTGGTGAATAACTAAATTCATATTTGTAAAATGTCTTGAAAATAGCAACTCTGAAACTAGTGAGCATCAAGTTAAATGACAACTGACATAAAATGCTACCAGTTCATACTGACAACACTGACCCACAGGAGGAGGCGAGCACACCATGCTCCTGCATCATAGCCTCACTACCGTGACTGGTGGAACAATGACCTCCCTCTGAAAAAAAGGTTTGACTATTTAAAAATGCTAGACACACACCAAATTAAGAAAGGACCCAGTATTTTTCAATTTGCAGTCTGAAGATATGCTGTGCTGTGTGTTTTGACAACATACAGATCTGAAAAAAATGCCCCAAGTGTCCACCACCTTCAAATAGATACAGCGAAAACAGGAAGACCTGCTTAGATTTACATATCAGAGACCATGCTGAGAGTCTTGGACCAAGTCAGGAAACCCTGCACAGGAAATCTTATGTATCTTATACTTTTTGATGTACCCTATAAAATCCTAAGTGGATAAGCAGCAAACTTATCCTTAATTAGTGTGACCACCTATTATCTCACTGCCCACTGGAGAGTTTTTGCCACTGATGCTGCAACTCCCACAAAGTTCTTTGACATCATGAATTTTTTACTATCTTAAAATTCAAGCATCAAGATGAAATATTGCTAAGAGTAACTTCTGATTACAAGACTTCATAATAACCCATTTTTTAAAACTGCTAAAATTCTTCACCACCTCTTTCAGCATTAGCCAGCATCATGCCTGAAGTCACCACCCACATGTTGACACTCCATCCCAATTGGCAGACATTAACAACTTTTATACTCCAAGCAAACAGGGGGATGTGGGAACTCAGGTAAGAGGCAGCCTTTACCCTTAAAAACTACATTTTGTCATCTTGTGCTGTCACGGTGCCTAGTTTGGCTTTGGATCTCAGATCACTGTGTAAAACAACCATTTTACAAGGACTTCCACATCCCAGTGCAACAATGGGGCTGTTTTATTGATGCATCTAATTATTACCAACTATTTATAATAAGTACATCTGAAATAGAAATGGAAATGGAAATGGAAATGGAAATGGAAATGGAAATGGAAATGGAAATGGAAATGGAAATGAAAAGGCTGCCTTCTGATCCCAGTTTTCCAGAAGGCACTACTAAACAGTTAAGCAGGAAGCCTCATCACCATGAACAGGACGGAGAATTTCTTAAAACAAAAAAAATTTCATCTTCTTCCGCTACACAGGGCTCAGCATAATCAACTCACTGAGCAATCGCTACCAGGAAACAATGCCACATTTTTTGAAAACATTCATCCACATGGTATGGTATCTGCAGCCCAAAATCAACGACATCCAAGTTAAATGAACAAATATTTGCATTGCAAAGTTGGATTTGTCTTGGAATAATTGCTCCTCAAGTGGTTTTGACACGTGCGTTGTCAAATAAATCACAGCTCACTGGGTGTGCACATTAAAAATGATTTGTCTATCTTGTTAGAAGCCATCATATACTTCAGTTTAAGAGGTGTGAAACTGGGAGGGGAAGGTTTTAGAGGCCTGGGACAACTAGACACGGAACCCGTCGACGGAACGTCAAATATCCGACCCTCCAGTGCCGCAGATGACAGCTCCCAGCACCAACACCCACGGCGGCCTCGACGG
>VZRR01014170.1:53906-85597 GCA_013398015.1 Oreocharis arfaki | reverse complement strand
AGGCGGCGGCCACCCCCTACGTGGGGCTGCGGCGGCCGCTGGGCTACAAGCTGGCCAAGGCCACCAAGGAGCGGATCTGGCGGGGGGAGTTCATTGACCTCTTTTCCTTGCTCCACACAGAGCTGGCCCCCGAGCACGGCCCGCGCCCGGGGGACACGCTGGACCAGTGGGTCTCGGCCTTCCTGGTGTACGCCAGCGTGCTGTGCGAGAAGCACCCGGCGCGCTGCGGAGCCATGTTCAAGTACCTGGACACCATCCGCAAGCTGCACGCCACCTACGGGGGCACCTCCTGGATGAACTACGATGAGGACTTCCGGCGGCGGGCGGCCAAGAACCCCTCACTGCCCTGGGGCGACGTCGACTTGGACCTGTGGATGAAGTGGATGGCGCCCCTCAAGTCGCTTGTCCCCAGGCGCCCGCGTGCTGAGAGCGAGACACAGGCCTCGCCGGCCCAGCCGCCACCGCCGGGCCAGAGCCCCAAGAAGGAGGAGAAAAGCCAGGTGTGATGGGCCGATGGCCGCGTGTTTCTCTGCTCTGCTGGCTGGGCATGGTGCTCCCTCGGACGGGAAGAGGAGAAAGGGGCAGTTGGGGTGCCCTTGCCGTGGTCGGCAGCTCTCGTCTCATGGCACTGACCCTTTGCTCGTGCTGACCGTAGGGACATGGTGTCATGGGTGCCCAGCTGGCCACCGTGAGAGGTGTGCACATGGATGGATGCTCTGAGCAAATGTTTGGGCATTTGAACAGCCACCAGAAAATAGGAACCCCACTAATTCCGTCTTCTGGTATATTTTTGCATTTTCTTGAAGACATTAGAAAAAAGATGTTCTGTGGTTTTGTTCTTTTCCTCTGAGTTGTCTTTAAAAAAATCAGCTTTCTCAGCAGTACAGTTATTTGTATGTAAGACAAAGAGTACAGACTCTCCTGTTACTATGGGAGCATGTGGGCAGTTGCAGGCAGTGTGGGATGGCAAAAAATTGATATGAATAAAGATAAACTTCAATAAGAATGGCCAGTGTGCATATTCACCATGATTTGAAGATGAAACGTGGTTTGGGTCTCAGTAGATTTAATCCACAAGTTAGAGCCTGTTTTGTGGGTAAGGATGATGAGTGTGATTCGGAGGAGTAGGGAGGATTTTGTGTACTTGTTTTGCTTTCAGTATAGGCATCACTATATCAATTGGTATAACCGGTGGTGGATGCAGACAGGTCTACCCTTCCTCCTGCCTGAGGTGTGACGCTGAGCACCAGAGCTACAAAGGGCTGCCTGCCTATATTAGGAGTTTTGCTGCATCTCTTACAGTGGTGATTGCAGTCTGCCAAATCCCCAGCACAGAAAATGCTGAATGTTGAGTTTCATGCCAGCTGAATGGTGACAGATTCTGTTATATTGGCTACGTTTGTTTCTAACCAATTTTTTTTACAACTGTAGAAAGAACCTTTGCCTTCCAGAAGAATTTTTGCTAATTTATCAGATGCTATGCTTCCCTGGGATTGCCAGTGCAGAGTGGCTAAGTTGTTTGACTCGCGTTAGCCTGGTCCTTTTTCAAGGCATCTGAACGTGTTTGGTGTGTCACACCAAGTCTTGCCTTTGGTACCTATAGAAAGTAACTTCTCAAAGCCAAGCTGTGAGAAAGAAAGGGAGCAAACGCCACACAGCACTATAGATAAACCCAGGCCTGTTGGCCTTGTGCTTTCTGTGGTCCATGCTCTTGTGTTCTGCAGCTTTTTCTGATATGTCTGTTTATGTTTCTCTATTCTCAAGATGAACAGCTCAGTTCTTGTTTTCTACAGATCTGATATGAGCACCAATGGCATATAGTTTTCGTCTCATCTGAGACTGGACCTTCAGCTTGTCATGTTTACCACTCTCGTAACTTCTTCCACATCAGCTGGTCTGTCAGTGCAGAGCTTTGCTCTGTTGTTTGCTGAGGCATCAGTGGTCTCAATCCCCTTTGATTTCATGGAAATTTCCTAGGTGATTTTATCAGTGTCATTGATGCATTTTTTTCCCCAGAAAGTGTGTAAAGAAAAAAATAAACGTATTTATTTTAACAAAGTTACAAAATATCAGAAGTTTAATGTTTGTCAAATGAGTAGTCCTTTAGCAGCACAATGAAAAAGTAAAAGCTGTGCAATTGGTCGTTGTGGTTTCAGCCACCTTTCTGTTACAAGAGCAGTTTTTAATTAGTAGCATGTAGTCTCTTATAACTGTTTAAAAATGTCCTTAAGTGAAATGATGGTTTGAGCAGGTGTCAAATGTCAATGAGGCCTTGGGATAAAGCATGAGTTTATCATTGGCAGGGTTGTAGCAAAGAAATGTTTTTTTGGAGGCGACCTGTGCGTTTCCCCCATATCTCCCCAGCTCCTTGCAAGCTCTATTTATGTTGTCTAAAACTACTTCAGCAAAATAAGGTGCGACATCACACTCGGGCAAAAGAACTAGAGAATTAAAATGGGAGAGAATAGCCTTTTATGGGCTTAAGACTTTGGACAGAACCTAACCTTTTCCATGTTCACGCTGTCAAGAGGAAGAGGAGGTGTTATACAAAAACCTTTTTCCCAGATTGTTGGTTTTAACTGATTTTGTTTTTGTAATTTCAAAGGGATAGTATTAGGCAGCCTGACTGGATTTAATTTCCCCTTTTAGTCCAAGATCCCTTGAATTTCAGCATCATTTAGTTTAGTGCGTGTATCTCTGATTCTGCATTTCCACAGATGGTTAAACAGTAAAAATGAAGTCAAGGTATACAAAGTGTTGTGTCTGAAGATAGCTGTCCTTTCTAAGGCACTGGTGAAGAGCTGTAACTTTGCTTTTCATGGAAAGAGTGAAGTGAGAAATTCTAGTTTTAGTGCAATAATTGGCGCGTCTGTAGGATAGCTGAGATTCATTCCTGCAAATTTTTGTCCGTATGTATAACTTCAAACAATTCTCTTTTTTTCCCCAGACTCCATGAAAACAGAAGACCAGTTGGGATGGGAGTCAGACTAAGCGGGTGAGTTTATTTATAAAATTGAATAACTTTGGATCTTAAATATTTGCAGATTTGTTAAATACAGAATTTCTTATTGGTGCCAACAGCCTGACTCCGTTGGTGTTTAAGTGGAGCTCTGGTATTCTAGTGCATTCTTTTACCTCTGCTTCTGTTGCGTTGCAAGCTGTGCTAGAGAAGACGTAGGAAATTCATTTTACCCAATCAGCAATTGTAACAATGGACTACAAACCTGCAGAGCAAGCCAGTTTGCTGGAAAACAGGAATTCCTGCAGCGCAGCACTTGTCACAGACTATCCAAAGAGGGCAAAGATTCAGGAAGGTGAATAAATTGAACATTGGTTGAATGAGGTCAGGAACACTCTCCTGGAGGAGAACCCTGCCCCAAAATACTACTCTGAAAGTAAAAGCCAATTTAATGCGCAGATTAAACCTTCTCATTTGACCAAACTTGTGTGCAATCCTGGATCTTTGCAGATCACAACCGGACACTTCAAAACCCTGTGTATTATATTTGTTTAAAAAAAATAAATCATAACTTGTCTTGTTACAGCTGTTGCTTTTGCCATTTCATTGAGAGTATCTGCAACATAAATATGTATTTGACTCAAAAAAGTATCATACACTCAGTATAATAACTCAGGTTGTCAACAGAATTATTCTGAGGCTCAGTATCCTCTCTCATTTGTTCTGCATTAACCGTTGCTGCCATTGCCAGATAGCCCAATTGTGCATTACAAAATTCTTTATCAATTATAATAATTGACCTAAGTTATAATTCTGTTTTTATCCTAGTAGAATACTTAAAATCCTGACCATCAGACTTAGACCTTTGTAGTCTGGTGTTCATGAAAATCTTTTTCACTGATTCACAGTTTTCATTCTGCATCTCAGTATTTTGTTTTCGTCTCCTTTTCCCTTGTGTGCTAAGGGGTATGGTCAGGGTAATACTATGATCCAGTAACACACGTGATAGTAAGGGTTTGCCTTTAGTTTCAGGAAAAAGCTGCCATTATCTTCTCTCCCTTTCTCAATAGTTCCAATAATATGCAAAGTGTTTGTAAGTTGCTATCAAACTGTTTGTGACTTCACCTAAATAAATTTTTATATTTAAATGCTATTCTTAATCTTACCAGGTTTTTTCCTCTCTTGTTCTTGTATTGCCACTTCCCTTTTGTAATCACTTTTTTCATCACCAGAGCTTTTACTCAACTTCTGGTTTTCAGTTATTAAAGCACAACTGAATTTTAACTAGCAAGTGAAAATAAATCAGCCTTTGGAATTTTCTTCCAATATTTCGCTTAAAGACTTCATAATGTAGCTGTAGTTGTCGTAGCTTATTCATCTGCCAGTTGTTGAGACAGTGACAGCATGTATCAGGCCTCGAAAATGAAATAGCTTCTGTATTAAAACACCAGTATCTTAATGGCCTTCAAACTGAAACTGATCTAGTGAATGCTGAGATTCCTGCATTCGATACAGTAGGATATGGAGCACTTTAACAGATGTTACAAAAGTACTTTTGTTTTTAAGAAAAGGCTTAAGCTCTGTCATCAGGTCATTTGTGCTATTTTTCCCATGCCCTTTTGTTTTAAGAAATCAGAACTTGGTTACTCGCTGGTCTGTGCTGTGTTTGTAGCCATCATTGGTATATGAACTACACTGCTGCAGGTATCTCCTCCTGAGCAAGTGCTGTAATAGTGGCAGGATTTGGGAGGATTTGTGGGAAAATGTGGGTGTGGAGTGAGAAAGGATGAGCAGATACTGGTCTCATCTGTCTCCCTGATGGATTGTACAAGTGTGGGTCTCAACCTACTGACTCAGAGCAGCAAAACAGCAACAGTTCTGGTTTCTGTGTCCTCTTTGGAAGCAGCATAGCCAGCTGGAGTCTGAAACACTTCCTAATGTTCTTTGCTGAGTCCTTCTGCCAAGAATGTTTTGGGTTTATTTGTTACTCTCCAGCTCTCATACAGTCTGGTGCCCTTCCTGGCGCTCTGTCACCTCCCAGTCTCCTGGTTGCTGCGTGTGCTGGGTTGGACCACCCTGTCTTCCATGTCTGCTGTAGAGAATTGCCAGAGCTCTACCTTGCTTTCCACTGACAGTGGCTGCTTTAAAATTGCTGCCTGCTTTCATGATGATACTTGTGTTTTATGTTACTGGCAGTGATGTTTTTGCAACATGTGGGACCTCCTCCCCTCTTTGCTGTTTTTCTTCCTCACTCTCTTTGAGCCACCCTGTAATTTCACTGTAGTACTTGTGCATCCTTGCTTTGGGGTTTATTGTTGCCTGAGTGCTTTGCCCCTCATTGCTGTGCTGTAAGTTTCTGCAGGAAGTTTCCTTCTACACTAGTTTCTCATTAAAGGCGTTGGACTTCAAGGGGTTTCTTCAAGTTTCAACAGTTAAGTTACTGAAAGGTTTGCCTCTCTCCTTGACACTGGGGATAGCCCTTTGACTTAGTGCTTTGTGAGGATAGAGCACACACTTGGAGAGAGGCTTGGGATTCAGCCATGATTCTGTTACTCTTTGAGTATCTTTGCATATCTGTGATATGCAGTGGAAACCAAGAATACGCAGGATTTATTTTTCTAGAAATACTATTTCTGTAAGTCCTATTTCATAGCATGGGGGGATGTCTTTGCAGAAATTGTTGCTGCAATTTCTTATGCTTAGCTCAAAAAATTTTGAGCATTTTTACAAAGGTGTTGCAGAGCTTTTCACTAAGACTGGCAGATGAAATTTCCAGTTGGGAATACTTGTAAAATATGTGGGAATTTATTTGTTTGGGAAGACCAGCAGCTTATGGAAAAACAAAGTTTTCTCTTGGTTAACTAGAATTATGGAGCATACTTTTGAGGAATAATTTCAAATAAGTTTATTTTTTAGGGATTTCTAGCAGGATAGCTTTTTTTTCCCCCACAGACATGCTTTTTCATGTGCTGAATTGATGCACTGTTTTTGCAAAGAACAAATCAAAACTAGTGCAGTGTGATTCTGACAGTGCAAAACTAGTTGCAACATAGGGATAAGACTAAAATACGTAAGTCTTTAAGCAAGCTGATGTGCTTGGGGAGTTCAGAGCTGAGCTGTAGCAGAAGTAGAGTCAAATAAATGGGATTTCTAACTTCCACCTGTGTGTAGTTCAGTTTGAGGTATTTGAAGCATCTGAAAAGACAAGGCTGTTACTACTCTTCTGGCTTTACTAGTACAATGATGTGTCTTTAAAGATAAGGTGACAGCAGAATGTTCTGCATGTAGGGTAGCCTGTTGCATCTGCAGTTGAACAAAATTACTTCCGATATCTGATGAGATCCTTCCTCTCAGTTACTCAGTGTGACTTCCAGTTTAAGCTTCAAACATTTTTTTCCCATCTTCCACTGTCTCTAATCATCTTACCAACTCGGTTATCTTCTTTGTAAAAATCTGGTGAGCACAGCAGACATGTTCTGAGGGCAGTGTCTGATCAGCCTGTCTGTATGTACAGAGCCTTTCACCTCGTGTGGGTAGTTGTGCTAAGTTGCGTGGTCTAGCATGAAGGAAGTCAGAGTGTGTCTTTAAGTGTGGCTGGATGGAGAGCACACTGGAGGCTCCCCAGCTACCTGCAAGGCTTGTGTGTTTTTGAGAAGCCAGTGGCATTGGCAGCATGTTTTTCTGTCCACTCCTCTGGTAAAATCAAACGCAGAAGCCCCAGAGACTGTTGTAACCATCGAGGGAAGGGATGTGACTCAGTTCTAACAGCCTTGGTGTTCGTGGAAATGTTGCCTAGTGAAGTTACCAAACTTCTTTTTAGGTCATATGCTTAACAGGGACTGCAACAATTGATAGTGTCTGTGGAAGTGCTTTTGGTAGCTCTTCCTACAAAGAGATTATGTATCTGAAAACTTGGCTGGAGAGATTATAAAGATCTTATTTTCCCATCTTGTTTTGGTACCCAGGTTTGGTTTTTACCCGATCATGAAGTTTAGCATGCTTCAGCCCAACCCAATAAAGGACATAAATTTTTTATCCATAAAATCTTCTGGGTCCAGCATTTATTTTTTTTCTTCACCTGGGAATTCTCATCAAAACCACTTGGCATTGTTGCAGTTAAGCAGTTTCTGGGCAATCAGCTAAAGCGCAGCAGAGATTTAAATAGCAGGAATGTGTTAGTGATATCTTACTATTTGTAAACTTGAAATAATTCAGTAAGTGCTTTTACATTTTTTGGTGGTTGTTGCTCTTTCTTTACTTTAAAGAATACTTTCTTTTTCGCAATGTCTCAGTGCGGTGTTGCTGTGTCAATATTTCTGAGGCAGCAGGGGAATATTTACATAAAAAACCCTAAGTGTTTTCTTTAAATTATTTAAAATTGTTGAATTGCAAACATTTGTGTCCATAACATCCTTTCCACAAAAGTTAGCTTTTTTGCTTTTTTTGTTTGTTTTTGGTTGGTTGGTTGGTTTTGTTTGTTTGGGTTTTTTTTATTCTGTTCAAAACCAAATCCAGATCACTTTCAGTTTCCAGATTTTTTTTTTCTGAACTGTGTAATACGAGCATTTTATCTGAACCTACATCAGCAGGTGTAGAAGATGCCACTTGCCACTTCAAGTGGCAGTTCTAATGATCTGAAGTCAAAAGTGGTTGTTTAAAAACAGCTACATTGCTTACACTGGCTGCAGATATTTTAAGCACTGGCTGCATTGCTGATACTCAGAGTGTCCATAAATGCCCTCTATTACCCACGAATATGAGGTTTCATGAAGGTAGTGGGCAGCAAAGTGTGCTGATGTGGGTTGGTGGGGCGGCTTAGTTGATAACCTGCAAGACAATATGGTGGCAGAAGACTGGACTGGGTCTCTCCTGTGGATGTTCCTGGCATAAACTGGGACAAGGCATGTCCTTGAAATGTGTAACATGGGCTAAGAGTTCAAACCTCCTCTGCCTGAACTTCCCACCTTGCACTTGAGCATTCTGGCATGTGTCTTCCACCATGCCTCCCTAGTCTCAGCTCCTGGACTTTTTTTGCTTTGTAACAGTGAAATGTCATTCATGGTGTTTGGAACGAAGAAATAGTACCAGGGCAGGTAGATGGTTCCCTACCGTGCACATCTCCCTG
This sequence comes from Oreocharis arfaki, assembly GCA_013398015.1. Classification (NCBI taxonomy): domain Eukaryota; kingdom Metazoa; phylum Chordata; class Aves; order Passeriformes; family Paramythiidae; genus Oreocharis; species Oreocharis arfaki. Next base: position 77,513 of record VZRR01014170.1, on the reverse strand, counting down.
GGATGATCTATGCAGTGCTAAGTGAAAAGATTTTTTTCCCCAGCTTTTAGCTGTGGAATTACAATTATACAAATACTTAACAGAGGTGCTGAGATTACAAATGTTAGCAACTCTGGACTGTCGATAATAAAATAAGGTCAGTTCAAAGTGGTACCTTTGCTCAGGACATGCAGGTGTGTGTCTTGCTGCACTTGGTGTGACTGAGTAGACTTGAAGCAATAGGCTCCTTGAAGTGATACTGGATTGGGAGAAGCATTTAGTTTTCCTTTCCTGTGTCATTTTCCTTGTCCTTTTTCCCTCACCAACGGTCTCCCAAGCGAGATATGTGACCTTGTTACTGAGTACTTGTGGATAGCAGGGGAAATCTCACTGCCATTACATGAGGTTGCTGGGAGAAGTGAGTTTACACCTGTAATACCATGAAGTTTTTCCAGGAGCAGCACAAAAAATTTGGTGGTATTCAAGGGCAAAAATAGTGGCTTTAAGGGTAGCTGGTCTGTTGTTTGCTTTCCCACGGAGGAAAAGAAGATTCAGCTTTCTGACTTAATTTGTTATTGGCCATTGGAAAAGCTTTGGGCAGAATATCTCAATGAGGTTTGGTAGCAGAAAGTAGATTACATGTGCATCAGCATTGCTGCAGGTGCTCTGTAGGCCAATATATGAGCAGAAAAAGGAGCCCTGGCCAGCAGGTGAAGCTGGCCAGGCTGTCAGTGATGCTGACCCACCAAGCTTGAGGGCACTTCATGGAACTGGTTACAGAACTATGGAGCCCAAGGAGGGACCTGAAAAGATCGCTGTTCTTCTTGTGCCTTAGCATGCTTTAAAAAAAAAACAAAGTAAGAAAAAACTACACAACCTCGAAGTACTTTCATTGTATGACTGGAATATAGCTGCAAATGCTGAGAGGACAGTGGGTGATATCCGGTATGCAACATTTCCTACCATGCATTTTTTGTTTTAAACATTTTGATTATATGCAAATGGAATGGAGTAAAATTGAATCTCTCAGTACTACTAAAGTAGAGAACAATACAATTTACCAGTGTGTTAAGACAACTTAATTTTTTTGTTTTACTTTTGTTAGCAAGCATTTAAAAACATGTTTGATTTGTTTGGGTTTTTTCATCAGCGCTCAAAGCATTGAAAACAAACTCTTATAGCATGTTACAACACTGTTGCACTGCTGAGAACAGCACAGGTTGTTCACAGGCCTGTGTTGCACAGAGGTATAAATAATCTCAGTTGTTCCCCATCAGATGGGGAGGAATAGATAAGCACATCCTTTTCCTGCCCCTTGTATGAGGAAGCTGTTAATGTGGAGTGTTTCCCCAAATGGAGAAGCTGAGAATTAGACCTTGGGTCACCTGCTGGTTCACAGCATCAGAACTGCTGGGCTTGGAGATACACAGTACCTTTTTGCTTCTCTTGATCTCTCCAGCCCACAGCCCCTGAATGAGCAGTTTCTGCAGAACATGGAAACAAAGACACTCTTCCTTTTTGTGTTACCTTTTGTTTTTCCTGGTGCTCTGCAGCTCCAGTCTTGATACCTTGTTCTCTGAAGCTCCTGTAGGAAGTGCTGGAACTGAGAAACAGGTGAAGACGGCTGAGATGTTTATGGAGAGTGTAAGAAAAGTGCAATGCTACTCAGCTTTCCTAAGTCTGGGAATTGTTTGTTATAGCCTGATTAATATCTCCGAGTGGTGGAGGACCAGAAAAGGTAAACCTGCTTATTGCTGTAGCTTGTGTTGCCCAGGAGTGTATCGCAACATGCCCTGTGTTTAGAATGGCATGGGAAGATTTGGCTGTGGTAGGAGGTGAAAATTATTTGACAGATGTGTCCTGGTAAGATGGCTTACTCTGTGGCTTAACCTGGTAAGCTACAAGAAAATAAAACATGTCTTAATTCTCTTTCAAAATGCAGAAGTGCGTTTCCTGAGATGGTGTTGTTGCCTTGAGCATGTGCGCCTTTTTGATGTAGAGTGTTTTAAAACTAGTGATGCAAGTAATGGATCTGGTCAAGCAAGAACCTGAAAGCTTTGAAATGTGAGCTCTAGATAGCTTCATCTGTGAGTTTGCTCTGCTCAAGACTACTGGCAATTAAATTAACTGATGTATTCATGTTTTCATGCCTGTGAAGTTGAACCACAGGTTTACAGTGGCATTATTGATTATTATTATTTTATGCACAACAATCAAAGGACCTAATCTGATCTGTCATCTTCTCTCCTCCCCTCCTCCTTCCCCCTACGCCCCTGTCCCAATCTGTGAGAGAGATGCCACTGTGAAAAGGAGAGCAATTTCAGGCATCATGGTGAAGGCTGGACTTACTTAGGGAGCTTCAGAGACTGCTATTTACCTAATGTTCTCTCTGTTGCTGCACCCCTTGAAAACAGGCAGGACTAGAGGCAAAGAGTCAGCAGCACCCGGGTGGGTCAGTGAGGAGGAGCGAGCCCTTTGAGATAGGAAAGGATGGGAGAGTCGTCCGTATGTAATGACTTTCACCTGTGGTGTCCATTTTAAGGATTTGGTGAAGTAGGAAGTGCACACACTAGTACTTACACAGAGCTCCAGAAAAGGGATGAAGTTTGGGGCTGGCTTTAGATTCCCTGCTTTCCCTCCTTGCCTGTTTGCCATGCTTGCTGCAGAGGTTTTGGCAGGAGGAAGGGGTCAATTCACCACCCCTGTTCCCTGTGACACCTGGGCTTGTGGAGTTCCAAGTGGTGCTGGAACGGTTGGTGCTGCTGGGAGAGGTGGCTGAATGGTGGGAACAGTACAGAAAATCACGTCGTGCTGTGCCAGGGCTGCGCAATGACTGCCTGAGCTCATCTTGCTCCAGGAGCTGATGGTGGAAGCGGAAATTTAGTTTATGTCTAGAAAAGATGAGTTAGGCAAAATTGTATGTAAGTATTAGAAATTGTAACTACAGAGCCACAGGAGGCTAGAAAAAACATAGTCAACAGTAAACTAGGGGAAATACTCTATTTGGAGCCCTCTTTCAAGCAGGAAGGAAATAGCAAAGTCTGTAAGACTTTGTTATGTGTCATGCTAAGGACAATCAATACTGAGTCATAAATTATAGAGATGCATTGTACAGATCAAATTGTTGAGGGTGGCATATGAACATTTCTTCCCTGTGTTATTTCCTATTGCAGCTTCTACTCCAGTCTTTGTCCTCAAATTACTCTTCTTTTTTTTGTTGTTGTTTTTGACTACGAGTTCCCAGGGGCAGTCAGTGGCAATGCCCTGAGTAGAAACTCTTTAGAACTCTCCTAGATACACTCATGGTTTACCTTCCATGTGTGCTCCTTTGTTTTTATGTATCCTGGATTTTACCTCCTGTTGTTCTGTGTTCAACCGTTTGCCAGGGCCCTTGGCAATTTCTCAGTGTTTTCTTTAAAGATGATGATTCAGCCCACAAATTTCCAAATATCCCAGTGTTCCTTCTAATTTCTTCTGAATTAAGGTGCTTTCAACATCTCTAAATACTTCTGCTCAGTAGTGGGTAAGAGAAGCTCTGTGTTTTCGAGTTTATTTTGTTCCTATCATGTCTCTTGTCCTCTGAGACACTGTGCTCTTCTTCACAGTGCAAGCTTTTACTTCTCATGTTTCTAAAACAAAGCTTAGCCACCTGACCTAGGATGCAGCATTATGTCAAAAAATATTATTCAACCCATTTTGTTCAAAGTGAAGCTGCTCCTACTGCAACTGTATAAAAATTACTCCAGTTTTTCTCAACAGATGAGCCTCTTACATTCAGCAACACACTCATGTACATTTATTTATTTCCAATTTTCCAGTTGAGTGTTTTCATTGTTAAAGATATTATTTTAACAGGTTGTGGCATCAGAAAAGTTGTTTGTCTCTTCCAGAAAACAGCAATTCCTATAAAACAGAAAAGGTCCTGAAAATCCATCTCAATTATTCTAAGATTTTTTTTTCATTTTTACTCCATGAAAGGAAAATTGATCTAGGAATTTGCACAGAAATTTCTCTCACTTTACTGCAAAGCCCTAGAAGTACATGGTAATCATCTTTTCATGCACTTTTTACTGTATAAAGGTGTGTGTGTGCTAACAAAACATGAGTCTTGGCTTTTACATTAATGAAGATGGCTTGCAATACAAGTGGGGTGTTTGCAAAACATTTTAAAATCAGAAATTTAAAATAATTTCTCTCTTTATTTTTTACTTAGAGGATAACCAAATTATGTGAACCAATTTCTGAGACTATTTTTGTAGCACTGTCTTTAGTTTCTATTTTGGTGGTCCGGCTTGGAGCCAGACTTTTTTTGTTAATTTGGAGTTTTTCTGGCACAATGCAAAAATGGCTCTGTTTTATTATTCCGAACATTTTGCAAAATCTCCTCTCAGAGTAGACTTTTCTAAGTTAACTAACGCTTGTGCAGTTATTTTCTACTTCTTAGAAAACCACAGCTGAAAGGAGCAATTAAAAACTTGGCTGCTGCTTTAAACTTGGAATTTAATCTGTATTTAACACAAGTAAGCTCTCCTTTCAAGATTGTTTGATGCAGCCATTTCCCCTGTCAATGTTAATCATACTTTTGGGTGTGTGCAAACTGTAGGATCTGGCGCTTAGGGATTTAGAAATCATGGGCTCTCCCTCAAGTGATTCCAGATGGGTGGATTTTGCCTTTGGAGACTCCTGGGTCTTCCCAAGACATAACTTGTACCAGCCAGTCCACACTTGCAGCACGATGCCTCTCGAGAGGCATTTGGTGTAGCTGGGCTGTACTGTGCTCAGTAAAGCTGCACTGAATTTCTCTTGTCCAGACTTGCAAGCAGATTAATACTAGGCCTTACCAATACCAATATAAAAAGAAACACATGAAAAATCTCTGGAGGTGACTCGCTGCATACTCCCTCACTTTCACTGTCACTACAGGAGCAGGGAGGTGCTCTGTGCAGAGATGGCTGAGCTCACCCTGGCATCAGAGCTGTGGCAGCATCCTGGGGATGTGGGTCCTGGTGAGTCCGAGTTCCTGCTCACTATACACAGCGTCCCCAGCAAGACAGGAACACAAACGAGGGGAACTGCTGCTCAGCTGTGGCTTTTGGGCAAGGCAGATGTCCACCTCTGCAGTGTGAGGTACAGAGCTAGGATTTACTCACAAAGCAGTCTAAGCATAGGAGAGCACTGAATCCAAGTCACACCAGTCCCAACAACAGCAATGACTAAACCTGCATGTGACTGAGCTGTGAGCTACTGTACAGGATGCCAAAGCATTGTGCCTGCCTACCTTTACTCCCCTTCCCCCCAAAATATAAAGCTAAGTTTATATAAATGTAAAACACTCATGTGTAAATACCAACTGGATTTCATTCTCAAGTTTTAAATGTCCATTGTCTAAGCATAAATAAACAAACAAATCAATAAATAAATGGCTGTATGTGTCTGTTTTATTCAAAGCCACATTGGCAATTCAGAAATGTTTGTTGGAGCCACCAGACTTTTCCCAGCTCTCGAGCAAAGAGAGAATCTACTGTTGGGAAGTCACCTGCCTCAGGTGATGCACTACTCATGGGTGTGTTGCATCTATTAACTGCAACAGCAGTCCCTGTCTGAAATTTGGGGCAGGGGGGAGCTCAGCTGCCATCTCACAAGTGCATCACAAAGCTGGTCATGTAAAATCAAGGTACCTCTAGCTGGATCAAGCAGCATGAGGACAGAAAATCTGATCACAAACAGTTGTAAGACAGTGTCTTTTGGTTGCTCTCTTGGTGTTCATCATTCCTATATCCCACAAAAAGTTCCCACCATCAAAAAAAAAATTGTCTTGTTTTAAAACAGGATGAAACTTCACAATCGCAGAGTCGGTACCCACAAAGTTTCAATGTAAACTTTTATTTCCTGGGCAATAATAGTTCTCACTATCCTCCTGAGGCATTGATAGTCTTTTCAATTTCATTCTCCCAGCAGACTACAGAGCAAGTAACAAATGAGTACTTTGATTTTTACCAACTTTTAGTAGTTGGCCTGTTTTCATAATGCAGAAATTATTACACAGATTGTTTTTTTGGCTGGAGGAATAAGTTCTAACACATTGCAGATCTTTAACAGGGAGAATTTGTTCTAGAGACAACCATGTGTCCTGGGAAAGAGATGAGAAAAGATAAACAAAATAAATGAACATTTGGAATGGAAGTGGTGAGTTAGTAGCTGGCCAAAGTGGAAAGCAGAATTCAAGTGTATTTCATCTCATGCATGTGCAGTAGTTTGGTATCTTGAATCAAAAGAAAGAACACACAGAATCTGCCCATTCTTTCCAGCAACTACCTGTGTGTTCACATCCAGCTAACATTTGCATTTTCAGTTTTAGCAGGAATACTGTAACAAGTCTTAGCCAACCAACAGAAAATCTATTGCAATGGCTAATTTGATGTATTGTTAAATCTTTTTTGTTCCTGTTACATTTAGATACTCATTTGCTTTCAGCTTGAAAATTTAAGGTGTGAGCTCTGCTTTTGACTAGCTATATAGACCCATCCCACAGTGCATCACTAATTGGTAAGATGTTAATATCATAAAAACTACACTGAGTTACAGCATTAGCAATGGATCCATCCTCCTTTGCATTGATTACAGGTCAGCTGAGGATTTCACTGGTGTGGGAAGATGTATGGCTGATGTGAATCAGCAAAGCTGGCCGTACACTGCACTCGTCTGGCCCCCTGCCAGCATCAGAGCCGTGCCTGCTTGAAAGCAAGAGGTCACACTCAGTGCACTGCTGAAATATGCCTGTTGTTGGCAGGAGGGTCCCTACTGCAGAGCAGTGAAATTCAGCGCAGTCCTCAGGATCAGCCTGGCAGCAGCTCATGGGTATGAAGGCATTTTGTCATTCTCTTCAGGACATTCTGAACAAATCCTTAGCCAAGCAATGGAAAGGAGGCATGTTTCCAAGTCATGTCTGAGTTTCAGTGCAGTGCTTGTCAGTAACTCTGTGCGCACTCCTTCTCTGCCTTGCTAAGAGATGTGTTTCAGTCTGTCCTGGAGACGGATGAACTTTTGCATCTTGCAAAGTACCTGTAACTGCTCTGGCTGAGCCTCAGACTGATTTTTCAGCTCCTTAAACAAACTAAGAGATTAAAAGAAAAAGCACTCTCAGTCTGTTTAAGCTGACTTTTTGTTCTTCTGAAAAAATAAATATTTCCTTTTAAGCAAAAAGTTTCTAGAGAAAGTTGTAGGGTGTAAAAAGACACCTATTTCTGACTGATGAGGAAGAGACAATAATTTGAAAAGGCACCTTTCAAAGACACCATTTGCTCCTTGTCAATACAGACCTACAATACAGATTTAATTATCAAATCTGAACTATTCCTCTTCTAAAGTTTCTTCTGAGCTTTCTCTTTACACTTAGTCACTGTGCTGTTTGTTTATTTCCGCCTCTGTCATTAATAACTTCTTTAATTCTTAAAAATTATTTTTACTGTTAATTTGATTAAAAACACCACTGTGAACTTTTTTCCTTGCCTTACAACCAGGACCTTCGCCATGGATCCAGTTTCCCACGTTTGTCTCCTCTCCTTGTATGCCAGAGCCTCTCTACACCTCATCTCCCCATACCACCATCCTCTGCTGCTCTTCCTTTGCTCAAGGCTGTGCGTGTCCTCCCACCTGATCTTTCTTCACACTTTTGAGTGCCATGAATGTGCCTTTCAATCTCAGTTGGTCCTCATGCTTGCCCACACTATTGTCCCTCTCCAGGCCTCCATCCCAGTCGCCACTGGCTTCCCTGCCACCTGCATTTGGTCTCCTAAATCAGCCCTCAGACTAGGAGATTCTCCTGTTCCTCCTGATGTTTTATTTTCAATCTCACACACTAACATTCCTAAGCAGCGTGGGATCTGGGTGAAATCAGGGCTTTGGTTTTGCAACAAACTAACTAACTAACTAACTAACTAACTAACTAACTAACTAAATAAATAAATAAATCTTTAAGGCTCTTGATGGCTCTAATCAGCAAAGAAAAGCTGAAAATACTCTTGTCCTAATAGAAATCACAGAGGTAAAATGGCACACAGTGGGAGTAAGGAGGACAGATGAAGCAAATCACAGAATCTCATAATGGGTAAGGTCAGAAGGAACCACAGTGGGTCATCAGCTCCAACTTCCCTGCTCAAGCCGGGAGCACATGGAGCACATGGCACAAGATTGAGTCCAGACTGTTCTGGCATATCTCCAGTGAGGTAGACTCCACAATCTCTCTGGGCAACCTGTTGCAGTGCCCAATTACATGCACAGCAGAACAGTTCTTTACATTCAAGTGGAACTTCCTGTGCATCAGTTTCTGCCCATTGCCTCTTGTCCTATTGTTCAGCATCACTGAGCAGAGCCTGGCTCTGTCCCCTGGCACCCTCCCTTCAGATACTGACAGACATCGATGAGATCCCCTCTCAGTCATCTCTTCTCCAGGCTGAACAGGCCCAGCTTCCCCAGCCTTTCCTCCCAAGAGAGATGCTCCAGTCCCTTAATCATCTTGTTGCCCTGCACTGGATCCAGTCCAGGAGCTCCATGTCCATCTTGTCCTGAGGAACCTAGAACTGGACACAGCACTCCAGATGTGCCTTACCAGGGCTGAGCAGAGGGGCAGGATCACCTCCTTGCTGGCAATGCTCTTCCTAATGCCCCCCAGGATCCCATTGGCCTTCTTGGCCACAGGGACATACTGCTGGCTCACGAACAGCTTGTTGTCCATCAGGACCCCCAGGTCCTTCTCCACAGAGCTGTTTTCCAGAGGGTCAGCCCACAGCCTGTACTGGTGCAGAGGGTTATCATAAATTTTGCTGCCAATTTTTTGTTAATTGGTACTTCTGTTAATCACTCAGTAATCTCCTTTTTCAGTGTGTCTCATATGTCCACAATACTACCTAAACTGGCTTAATTTTTCCCCTTCCAAGCCTTCAGGTCTATGGCTGCCATGTTCCAGGGAAGCAAAGAATGCAGGAACTCAAAGGAAATACCACAAATGTCTGCTGACTGTTTTTTCCAGCTATTCGCACAACATCCTACAGCCTTTTTTTTGCGGCTTCAGCACATCACACTCTGAGTCTGCAGCCAGAAGTGTGTGTGTGCAAGCAGGTGAGTGATTATCTGGAGAGATGAGGCAATGCAGTTTCACTGCAATGTGAAACCTCCCAGCCTCCATGACCTCCTTGATAAGACCAGCCCCCATCAGCATGGCAGGTACAAACCTTTTGGAAGACAAAATAGAGAAATACATCTTGGGAATATTCTACAGGTCTGAAAAGGTTTAAGGCACAGCTTTGTGAGCAGCTTTTATTTTTCACTCCAGTCACAAGCCTTATCATGTGTATGACTTTGGGAATGGGTTGTGGTCAAGAGAATCAAGAGTGCATTCAGGTTCACTACCAGGAAAAGAAACCAGCAGCAGCCTGTGGTAACAGAGCATTGTAATTAATCCAGGTGAAAACTAAAATCACATTGAAACTCTCCCATAATTTGAAGTCTTTGAAATCCCAAGCTACATCTAACTTTTGTAGCTTAAGTAGATACTGCTGTTAGATGCCTTAGCTATCTGTCTTAGGCTGAGGTCACCTTTGAGTCAGGAGTGATCTCATGACCAATATCACATCACATGTTCCTTCCCTGCTCCCCCCAGGACTGATGCATGAACAAGTCAATAACTGCACTGAAGATTTCTTTCAAAAAACCCATGAATACATAAATTAAAAAAATTAGTTAAGATATTCCACTGTTAAATATAAAATGTACTGCTCCTTATTTGTGGCAAATTCACTTTTATAGCATTTTACTGAATGAGATTAAGTCAAAATCATTCTTTTAAGCAAAGCATTAAAAGCAAAGCATTCTTTTAAAACCAGTTAAGGTCCCCAGTCTGTTTCAACCTGGAGGGAGCAAGGCAAATAAGAGACTGACTTGATCCAAAGCCACCTGACTTCAGAGATAGTTTTGCTCATTTTTGGATTAGGTTCTCCCATAAAAAGTGACATAAGGCATGGTAATGGATACAGAAGCTGTATTACTGGATCACCCAGCAGCACAAATCTGATATCAGATGTGAACACCTCTGCATTATTCTGAATCAGAGTGAAAAATATGTTAGGTATGTTGATTTTTTGCCAGCCATGGGAGGACAAACAATACCAAAGTCAAAAGAAAGTGTTATAATACTTTATGTAGTATCTTACATATTGCTTATATAATAACAATTCAAACAGACTCTGTAAGTCTCTTGGACAAGAAATACTTTCCACCTACATTGTTTTGAACCACTATGAACCAGCAGAGTGAGTTTGCCCAGCACCTTGCAACTTGTGTCTATTACATAGGGTGTGAAACACCCTAATTAGTCATGTCAAACCACAGCCTGAGCACATAATAAAACAAGCTATTTCATACAAAGTTTCAATCTTACAAGCACAGTCATGTAGCTGAAGTGTCAGAAAACACACACGTGGTCAAGAGAACCCCTCATGTGCTCAGAATAAAGTAATTAGCTGAGAAGTTGCACAAAAGGGACATTAATCCATGATTTCCACATTTTAGTTTGGCCATAAACCTGGTAATGTTTAGCTAGTACCCCAGAGATCATTCCAGGCTGGAAGGATATCTTTCCACCCTCAGCTGGAAATATTACACAAGAAGAGGTTTTCTGTGTGGTAGGATCCAAACAGTGCTGCTATAACATATTTGTGCAATCTCTGCAGCTGGGGTTTTCAAGAGGTTCAGGTACCAGAGGTCCAGAGGTTCTCAGCGGTACCAGAGGCACACTTTGCACCTGAAAATGTGAAAAGGGCACATCCTAGAAGAGTGTTTCCCTGTTGTTAAAATACGAAGCGCTGTTCATTCCCTTACATGGCTCTTTAATAGAAGAAGGCAAATACTGGGAAGAATGTTTGCATGTGCCTCCATGAATCAAGGATGCCTTTGCAAATCATTTGCACCAGAAATCATCTTTTCGAAAAATGCTGTCCTATGTGAAGAAACAATCCGAAGTCCTGGAAATATGACAGCATGCTTAAATGACACCGGAAGCAACCCGGAACCATGCCAGGCAGAGGGTGAATATTCTGGAAGCTACACTTTTGGCTCTATTCAGCCCTACTAATTAAGAGGACTAATCAGTATGTTGCAAAAAGTTTTATTATCTTCCCAGACTCATTTGAGATCACTACTAAAGGAAATGTAGGCAGTGATTTGACCACAGCAAGTCTCTCAAAAGATCAGATACTTAATTTTGCTTAAACAGAAAAGGCATCCTGAGGAAGAGAGGAGATTTATTTTCATAATAGGGTGGAAAACATAATCAACTGTCTCCAGAGAGGCTGCAAGCTGTTGGCAGTAAAAATTTAACAGTAAAATGTAATCTGGTAATCAGTTTAGTGCTGTGCCTTTACCCTGAGATTGTCTGTATGAACTCAGAGCAGAACATCATTAACACGTGGCACCCGAGCTATGGCCAGACGATGCCAAGCTGGAGTGAAGGCATTTTCATACACATCACTGCATCCATGCCAACAGTACACAGAGCTTTCCTGAAATGAGGAAAACTAACTACTGCACAAGGGAAAAAAACAGTGCCTCAGAGAAGTCCCAGAAAAGTGAGGAGAAAACTGTAGTTATGCATCAGGCCCTGCTTCCCTGCACAAGAAGGGGCTCAGCAGCAGCCACTTGCTGGGAGGGCCAGGTAGTGCCACAGTGCCGCAGTCAGTGACAGCATCTCCAGCAGGGTGAGAGATTGCAGTACCCTCAGCTGGCCTGTTAGGAGATCAATGGGCTTCAGTACCTCCATGGAAGTAAACTATAACAATTAATAGTGTCTTTTAAATTGGAAGGAGTGTCTATATTCTTTTGTATCTTGCCCACACTTAGATTTCAGTTCAATACATCATTAAAGTGTGGAAGATGGCCATAAAACAATCAGATGAAGCATCTTCCTCACCTCAGACCGTGTTTAGCATTGGAATGACAGGTTACATTACTGTGGAGTAAGGACTGCATTTGTTTACTCACTGAAATACAGTCAGAATCTGAGTATTTGAGTTCCTTTTTCAGCCTTTAAATAACCATATCTTTTCACATCTGTTAGTTTTTCTGGAACTCAATCAGTAAAATGTCTTACAGTTTTCATTTTTAAGTTCATGTTCTATATATAGACCATATGTTACTTAAGATATTATGCTCTGTCTATATGATCCTCTATAGCCATAAATCAGTTTTCTTGTGTTTCCTTTTCAAAAGATATTTAAAACTTTCTCAGAAACTGTTTTGTAGACCTTGGTGTTTTCAGATAAGTACGAAATATAAATCTATGCCACTTTCAGTAGCCAAAGCTATTCTTAGTATACATGATCCAAAAAAGTTTGGACATTGCATGAGTAGTCTGATATAAACACTTGCCTTCAATAAATAAATTAAGGAGAAATATAAAAAGCAACAGTGTAATGTAAAGTGATTTAGTTTACACAGAAATCTAAGTGCAAAATATCATACTTTGGATGCCAAATACTGTATTAATATTGGATAAAAATGAGACACTTACTCCAAGTAGCTTCTCTATGATCCCAACATCCTGTCTTTCCAAATTCAGTACTGGAAAGAACAATCTTCTAGGCTGTTCGAATGATCCACTTCATGGCTTATTCAGCCTTTCTCAGCTCTCCTCCTATGTTATGCACAATCTGAGAAGACCCCAAGACTCATCTGAGAGCCCACTGCCCACCAAGATTTCAGGCAGCACCAGCTCTCCTGGATTTGCAGGTTTTTTCATGAACTCCCAAAACAGCCCTCGCCTGATGCTTGATGAAAATGAATCCCATAGCCCTCCCCAGGACCCCTGAGCACTGAGATGCTGGGCAGAGATGCTGGGCTCCACAAGAGCAGAGCTGGACCAGGGCTTAGGGCCTCTGCTCCCCTGGGACTTGAAGGCCTCTGGTTTGCCAGCCACCTTTAGTCATTCTTAACTGGCACATGCAAGGAAAATAAGCATAGCACATCTTATACTCTTGATAGCTGACTCCAAGATATCTCATCTATTTCTTTTTTCCTAGCAGGCTGTCAAGAAGACCATCATTAAAGATTTTCACATTTTCTCCAGACTTGGGCCCACTGTTTTTGACAAGTTTCATCCTGGTGTTGGGCTCTCAAAGCAGCTACCAACTGTACACTGACCGTAATTCCCCTTTCACCCCTTCACACTATGGTATCTACCAAATACAGCTTTATTGAAGGGGTAAACTACTTGTGATTGATTTAATTAGGACATTAACTTGTCCTTTAATGTCTTGTCCTTCCTACAGTTGGGGCATCACCCTCAAGTCTGTTCTTCAGCCCTCAAGAGCCCAAGAGGGTCCCTGGAGAAACCATGCTGTACATAAAACAGGGACGATGTTCACCTCTTGACTTTGGATAGGATAAAGCAGGCACCTTCAGCGTTGTCACACTAAAGCAGCCACTGATATTTCAGCATGTGTTAATACTCTTCGCTGAATAGGAACAGAGTTCAACTTGTGCCTAATTTCCAACAAAACAAGGAATTTCAAACATGGGCTAATCATGTGTTTTGCTGAATTTTCAGCCTCCAGCAAAACAACAAAAGAACACAGGCAAGCCCACCATCTGAGAAGCCTTCCTTCTTCTTCTTTCCAGGGTGCATTACCTCTGTTTAGTTGTATTTGCAAATGGTAAAATAAATAAATGGCACTGTGTGTTCTTTAGCTGAACCATTCTTCCCTGGGAAAGGCTCGTTAGTCCAGAGCACACCAAGTAATACCAGAAGGCAGAAAAGACAAGAAAGAACAAAGACACATTCCCTTAGCACAAAATAAATATGGTGAGAAAGGAATTACTCAAGGCTTGAAAGAATATAAACCCACATTTTAAATTCTTTATGTAACAGTGATAGCAGCCTGAGTAATCAAGAAGAGGAAGTAATTGCTTTAAATTAGCATAAACGACACCCTCAATTATACTAATGCAACACAGTGGGAACATTTATATTAGTAGATTTTTTATAATAAATCTTATATCTAAAACTGAGAGAAAGAAAAAAAATTAAAAGTCACGTTAACTGGGAAAACAATTTAAATATTATGTATTAGATAGGTTTGATTAGGGGAAAAATCACAGAACTATCAGAGGAAAAGAGTTGTTATTTTCAGTTCATTGAAGAGAATTCACTGGAGGTGGGGTAGACCACGCTATGGCAGTTTCTCTACCTTAGATATCTTAATCCACTTCTTCCCACATCTGAGGAATTGCTGTGGACACTAACTGCTGGACTAGGCTGGAGTGACAGTTTTAACTCTTGACACTTCAGTCTCTGTGAATAACCATTGCCTGGAGCAGGGGCAGCTCCAGGTCCTGCCTCCCGGAGGAAGGACTCAGCCACTGGCCTGCACAGTCAGTCTTCATCATTTAGTCACTTTTCACAGCAGTATTTATACACAGTGGAACAATATTAGGGGAAGCCTGAAGAAAGCTCATTGTGAACAACTTTGTGAATTGAATGTTGGGTGGTGTTCTAAGAAATGGGAGAAAATCTCTGGCAATGAGAGAGTGGGGAAAACAAAAGCTTTTTTTTCCCATTCCCATCTTCAGACTGGTTTATGTAGCCTTTCTTATAAATTAATTAGGATGGACTGAGTAGGAAGATGGGATGGGGAACTTGTACACTTTATTTCTGAACTGGTTTCCAAGTCACTGAGAGCTTGGAAGCAAAGGAAGGACAGAGAGGATGGGATTTCACACCACACAGACAATTCAGAGAGATCAATTTGGAATCTCAAATTCTTTCCCACACCAACTGCTGCCCACCATTCCTAGTCCTTGATTTGTAAGCCCACCTCTGACCTCTACCTCATGCCAAATATCCTTCATTTTATAACTGTTGACAGAGCTATTGTCTGTCCACAATAATTTGTCTCAGCTTGGGAAGAGAGGAAGAAAATGTGGGAAGACACGTAACTGCTTCCAGAACTACACTCCTTTCTATACTTATTTTTCTAAGAGGTATCAGTCAGATCCTCACTCTGAGGATAGCAAAGGCCATTGATGGTTATTTCCCATGAAACCAGGACTGCCACTCTAAACTAAAGTACTCTTTTGCAAATATGTGTCATGGAGGGAAAGCATGGAGGGCTTCACTGTTTCAGAAAGAGTTTTCTTTCTGCACACTCAGAAAAATGACATTCTGTTCCAAAGCATGCCAAGTTTACAGTTAAAGTATTTTTGGAGTTATGCAAGCAAGGAAGAAAAGGAAATACATATCCCAAAAATGTTTTAATCATGGAAATTTATGTTCAGGGTCTAAATTACTTAAGAGATGCCTAAAAAACTTTGGTGAATTCTGAAAAGAAAAAAATCACTTAAAAGCATAGAGGCCAAATAAAGCATTGAAAACATTGAATTACTGGGCAGATTATAAACACATGAAAACGTTAAGTTAAAGCTTTAAAATTGGCCTTATCTCCACCATTTTTTCTTTAATGAAAAGAGTGAAAGTAGGTTAAGAAACAATTTCCCCCATATAGATTTTTCCTTGTCAGTTCATTTAGAAATAATTCATAAGTGCTCTTTTCATGTCAAATGAAAAACTGTTAAGACTGCTTCGAGGAAATACATCTTCATCATAGCAGGCTTGTTATTTGGGTCTTCCAAAGGTTACCTTGGTAACTTTTTACATTGATCTTCCACAAGTATAGTCCACACCCTGTTGTATGAGAAACAGCTAAACCTTTCAAGAATGCTAAATCATATTTCAATAGCACTCTGTACTTCGATTTCTGAAACTTTGCTTTGTCTGACTTGTTCAACATACAGGTAAAGAGGCAAAGGGAGGAACAGAAGGTGTTGACTGAGTGATCTTACAGAATAAAAGACCACATTTTATCTTGTTATCTCAGGTATTTAAAGTCTCTCCCCTTTTTTATACTTTGGAATAAGGTGACCATGAAGAATAGAGCTTACCAAAAGAATGGGCATATGAAAAGAAAGACTTTACTGTACCAGCACACTGGTTGAAACTAGACAGTATGTCTGGCAGCATGAGGGCATGCCTTTCTTTGGAAAAGATAATTTCATAGATCAAGAGGGGAAGGTGTAATTTGCTCACCTGTACTTCACAACAACTTTTCTGCCTCTTCGAATAAGTGCACAAAGTTGGTTTTTGTTTGTATGTTTGCTTTTATCAACCACCATTTATTTTCATTAGTTGCCAGTTTATACTCTTACACCAACATGAGGAAAAATCTTGACCTCATGCATATTCTCACCCTTCCCTTTCCGACTCATGCTAAAACCCCTACATCCAAAGAACATTAGTGGGAACACACACTCCAACCAAGTGAGTGGGAGGTGTGAGGAGCTAAAGGCTGCAAGAGGAGAGCAGAAGTTGTGGCATGGGCAAGTTTCTTTTGTTGGGTGTCTTTCCTGAGCACTACTAGAAACTTTCAGGTGGAGATGCTCTCAAGCTACTTTTTTGGTTTTTTGAAAATTGAATGGGAATGAAAAAAAAGGCTTAGGTGAAAAAGCAGATGTAAATTTTGTCCCTGATCTTCCATGCCAGGAGACATAGCAGCCCATTTCATTGTAGAACAAAGTGTCAGTTCATCTCTCCCCACCCTATGAAAATGGAAAGTGGGTGAGAAAAACTCTTCAGAAAAACTAAATGGTTGTGGGGGATCACAAGTGATACAATGAAAAAGGGAAAAGTAAAAAGTATTGAAATAGAAAATGGGGGTGGTAAAAAGCAGGACTGCTGGGGTTACAGAGGTTACATTAAAGAGGAAAACGAGCTATGTGTGCATCCCAAGCCCCCCCAAAAAGTAAAGAATTTCCCCTCAGCCTGTGCAACTGCCTGAACTTGAGGACTTTTCTGCAGACCACATCAAGGGACTGCCTGCAACTACAAGGGGCTCTAGAGCAACACAAGCATCAAGACCCAGGGAGTGGCTTTACAGAGAAGAAGAAAGCAAACGCCACTTCGGTGCAATGGGACTGCAGAATGGAAAGGGCTGACTTCTAAGGCTATGCTCCTGAGAGCCTGAGCGACCCGCTCTGACAGCTGGGGGATGCGTGCTGCTGCACAGCCTGCCCACGCTCCACAAATCCAGAAAGCAGCTTCTTCTGCCCTCAGTCTTGGGGCACTGGGGTGCCCTCTGCTCTCTCTGGCACTGGCTGCATCTGATTACCCACACAACACCCACCTAACCCTCCTGCAGTGGCCCCAGCTGTTTCCTCCCGACTTGAACTGCACATGCCCTCTTACACACCCCGCCTTGCTCAGCGCTTCTCTGGTCACCACGGCACACATAAGGTCTGCATCTTTTTCTTCCTTTCCAAGCTCCTGACTTCGGGGCAGCAGCTTGCTGAATTATTTACGATGTCACAGTGCGAAGGCCAGGAATGAGGGAGGTTTGCATTCCAAGAGAGCCATTTCTTTCCCATGAAAAGCATGCACAATTGTAATGCCTAGAGTATGTTTTCTACTACAGGCAAATAATTTCCATGATACATGGGATGTATAAATACCTTATTTTTACCTCTTCCCCTACAACTTTTGCCCTCCATAGCAACATAAAATAATGACAGACCCTGAAGGAAACGAGCAAAATTTTGTCTATTTTCCTTGTATTTATTCTATGTGGATGGGGATGAGCATTTTTAAAGCCTCAGGGAACACCCTTTGAATTACTTGTGATTATGAGTATTTCATCCTTTTTTCCAAGTACTTCTACAGCTTCATTGACCCCGCTCTGCTACTGTGGTCAAGCCTCTCTCAGAATAAGTGTGTTCAGTATGTTTTCTCCTAAAGGTCTAGGGCCAGCGAAGGGCAAATCTGAAGACAAAACTGGAAATACAACTGAAGGCCTGAAGATTGTACAGCCTGCTGCCTGGATGCCTGCAGGCCCCATGCCTTGATGCCAGCACCACTTCATGCTGCATGACTGCTTCAGAGTCTGTTTAAACCAGAAAGGTGGGAAAGTTTTAGCTTTAGCTCTCTGCTAGCTTGAATTATTATTGTTATTTCACAAGACAGGAACCCAGGCAAAAATACTGAAGTGAAATGTAATGTGTATTTTGTAATAACTCTACCTGGAGTTATTTAAATCTTGATTAGTTTCTAAGAATATTTGTCACTTATACGTTGTTTGTATTTCAGCCCAAGCTTCTGCTCAACTTTGCTATAGCTACATTTGCTCAACCTATCTTCCAACCAGGCTCCTTACTGCACACACAGCCATGCCAGGATAGCTGGCAGTGGAGGGGGACAACAGCCAGCAACAGAAACTGCTTAAGCTTCTTCAAGGAACCCTGGCCTGACACCTTCTAAAATTAAAGACATCTCTACCAGTCACATGCAGTATAACGTGAAGTGGTTTTTTGCCCAAAGGACTCTAAAGCTAAGACCACAGCACTAGAAAAAACAGGGCCTGGAAATGAACTTAAGCACTGGACTGCTAATTGCCCATTATGCTTAACTGCAAGCATGTGTCCTGGAAAAGGTTTAGCTCATGTCAGCTCTCACTGTCCCAGACAGAAACCAGAGCAGGAGATGGTGGGTGTGCAGCCCATTCCAGCAGGCAGCATGCACCAGACAAACGCTGACCAGCCTCCCCTTTTCCCTCTTCCTATGCCCAGCATCACATTTTTTCACTGCCTTCAGACTCTCCAGGGCATAGGACACATTCTCAGCTTCATACTATGAAAATGTCACTCCAATAACCCTCTTTTTTTCAGGAAAAGAAAGAGCCAACAAAAAAGGCACAAACATACTAATGATTGTATCTTAGGTCCGTGGAAAGGAAGCAATTGCTAAGTAAAATGGATCTGGTCAGGTCTTGGCACTTGGCCAAAAAGCCAAGTGCCTTCACTTGTTTTATTTCGTGCTACAAACATAGTCAGCTGCGAGAATCTGGTCTTACCTTCACAGGGTAGGCAGAAGGCACCTGTGACACTAAACTCGCCATCATTTGGACAATACTCTCAGGCACAGGTGGATGGAGCTGTGAAGAGCCAGGAGCTGGATTCAATGATCCTTGTGGGTCCCTTCCAACTCAGCATATTCTGTGATTTTGTGATCCTGCTGAAACCCTTGAGGGCCTTAGAACCAGGAAAGATTTTTTTTCCTTGTGCAGAACAAATGTTAGTTTTGACTCTAGAAACAACAATTGCTTTGGCTGAAACCTCCCTGTTTGAAACAGACACCCAAATCAGAATATCAGGAGGAATGTCCTTCATAGGTAAAAATAATCTCACCAGCTGTAGCCCATTTTATCCCTGAGATGTCTGTAGCTTTTCAGTAAATTAGGGTGTTTTTTTTCTTCTCTTTGTTTTTATTTTTAAGATCTCAGAATTTAATTATGTTGAAACAGGAAGCATGCTTCATTTAAGTGATGTCAGGATTTCTTTCTTGAGCTGTTTCATGGGAAGAATCCTTACTTCTTTTTCTCTGTTTACAGTGAAGGTTCATGGAGCCAATGTAAACAGCAATATGAGTGTAAACACCAGGGATTAACTTTAGGAGATTTGAAACCAACAGGGTTTGCCTTAATAAAATCGAGCAAATACTCAAGCAACAGGGTTTGCCTTAATAAAATTAGGCAAATGGTTTAATATTTCTATATATCTCTATATATAGTTTAGAGATCCTGAAGAAGTATGTTCCCCTTATTAAACATTCACCATTTGAGCTTTTTGAGGATTACCTCAAAGAATCAAGGATAGCATTATGTTGGTGTTAAGCTACTATTTTACTAACTTCAGGGAGGGGACAACTGGGTTATTGCTTCATTAAACGTGCAGATACTCACTAAAGTTGTATTCTCTGCACTGCAATACAACATTCTTAAAGGATTGTTGTCTCTTTCTTGTGAGCTGTGCTTTGACTCCAACTGCCTCCTCCTCCTCCTGCTTATTGTTGATGTCCTCTGCTTTCTCTGAGTGTCCTGTAATATTAATGGGAAAATTTCCATGATCCTAATACTAAAACTGGTTATAATTACTTTTGAAAAACGAGTGGGCAAAAAAGGAGAATTTCACTCTGTAAAAAACAATCTATTATGTTACCCTGATAGAGAAGAGAAGAGAAGAGAAGAGAAGAGAAGAGAAGAGAAGAGAAGAGAAGAGAAGAGAAGAGAAGAGAAGAGAAGAGAAGAGAAGATGGCTGTTGAATAAAAGTTTAGGAGGAAGGTTATACAGCTTTAAGAGATTCTGATGTGGCCAATGTGGTAAGAGCCTCATAAAGCAAAACCACCCTCATAATGCTTAAAAGTTTCTGCTTGCCGCTTCCAGCCTGAAAAAAATGAAGGAGGGTTTTTTTGTGAACTCATTGCAGGGCTAAAAAATTGTTGATTGCTTAGGTATCACAAAAGTCTCACCGGGATTTACAAGAAGCACTGACAGTGTGGGTGGTGGAGTTCATGCAAACACCCCTTGTCTCTGCTGCGCTCGGCTGACGTGCCTTCCGCTTCAGCACCGCACCAAACCAGGTGAGCCAGGTAAATACACTCCTGGCACCCGAACAACGATCCCAGGAGAAATAATAAAAAGCGGGGCAGATTCAAACAACAGCAACTAACACTACGCATATTGCATCCTGCCAGACTAACTGGGTATGTCTGTGGGGTGCTGTCACCTTTCTGTTTGCCTGCGGACGTACAGAGAGAAGCCCGGCAACAGAAGACGTGGGGTAAAATTGAGGTTACACACACCGAGGCAGCGACGGCTCCGCACACAGTAGATCGTGGGCAGGCCGCGGGCACCCCTCTTCCCCGGACAGCCTAAGTCTCAGTGTTCCCCAGCGCGCTGCCCAGGAAGCATCGAGCAGGGAATTCTCCTCTTTGGGGGACCCCGACACCTCTTCCCCGCGGGGCCAGGGGGCTGCCCAGCGCCCGCCCCGGACTACAGCTCCCAGCGAGCCTTGCGCCGCCTCCATCTTCCCCCTCACAAACACCGCTGGCTGCGTTGTTGAAACATAATCCCTTGTTGAAATAAAACCTGTCCTTAAACAACTTTCTCAGAGTGTGCTCTGAGCCTGCAGTGAGGCGGGCAGCTGAAAAAGATCTTCAAATTAGCCGAATTAGCCCTCATGATCTCGTTGGGTTCACTTTGGCAGGAGGCCAGAGTCCGCTCCCGGGCTGCTCTGTCTCCCAGAGGAGCTGTAAAGCCGCTTTTCTTTCCTGGAGGCGATGCAGTGTCCTGGGAATGTCCTCAAAATACGTGGTGGATCAGCTCATCTCCTGGTTCAACAATATTCAACAAGCCCGGCCGCTGGTCTGTCCCACCACTCATCCTCCACTGTTCATCAATATGTGGGACGATGACCCCGAAGATGCTGCCTGACATTGCTCTGCTGCCTGTGATTTCTCCTTGCTGCAGACTTGC
Source organism: Oreocharis arfaki (assembly GCA_013398015.1). NCBI lineage: Eukaryota > Metazoa > Chordata > Aves > Passeriformes > Paramythiidae > Oreocharis > Oreocharis arfaki. The sequence continues at coordinate 56,129 of VZRR01014170.1, read as the reverse complement.
TGCCTACGAGCGAGGAGCTGTAGTTCAAACTTTCCTAAGTCTCATGTATCTGTTCTGGGCCTTTTGTTTATGTGCTGTACATGGCAGGTACAACTCATGACAGGCGCTGCACAGGCAGTATGTACATACACACACAAACACCATTTTCCAAGAGGCTATTGCTCTTTATTTTTGATTTTGGACAGCCGTTTGGCAGTCCTCACTATGGAGAACTGAGTACCTTTGAAAAATCCATGTTTTGCATTTTGTCTAGAAGTAGGCATTGCCTGGGTAGCACTATCACGAATTTTCCATAAACACACCAGCATTTCTCCTCTCCTGGCTCTCTTTGGGTAGATGTTAGTTAAGCACAGCTCACACACAGGTTTTTGAAAGCCCTGCTGGAAGAGGAGCCTTGGTAGGAGCCTTGGCCTGGTAAGGCCAGGGATCTGCAGGCAAGGATTATCTACAGCAAGGTGGCTCAGGGAGATAAGGACGGATGCACATGTGGAGCTATCCGAGAGTGGGAGTAGGGAGAGAGTAGACAGGGCAACAACTGGATATCAAATGCTAAGGCAGAGAGCTGTATATAAGTATTAGGATACCCAAGTAAAAGGAAATTTGAGTCAAAAGACTTGAGGAATAGATTGGGTGGGAGCCATAAAAGTGGGCTGGGGTGAACTAGGAGAGGCTGAGATGAGACGAATAAGAAGCAGAGTCTGCAAGTGGACACCAGTGAGGCGGCAGTGTGGAAACACACAAGCCATTTATGCAGAAGTGGTGGGAGGCTCCTCTTGTGTGAGTGCTCTTAACACCAGGTTGGAGGCAGGGACACAAGCACATGCTGGTGGTTCTCCTTACCTTGTTTTGTTTTGTTGTTGGTGTGTTCCCCCATTTTTAAAGCATGGTAGTCCCTTGGAAGCAGCTTTGTTCTCCAAATGTCCAACACCATTTTCTTTATCTTACACACACACGAAAATGAAGTAACTTAAGTAACACTTCCTGCAATTGACATTGCATCCCATGCACTTTTGGAGCCTGTTTCCTAACCTTAGCATCAGTGGGCTCTGAACAATTTCAGGAACCCTTCCTTAATTTTCTCTTACTCTTTTCCATCAAGTGGCTTTTCTCACTCCACCCAGTCTTAGCAGCAAGTTTACAGGTTTTTCCTACCATCTCTACTATAAAAAATATGTAAGTTTTGAATCAAAAGAAAGTGAGTACTCAGTCCATCCTATCCCAAGGAGCAGTCACCATCTCAGAATCTTGTTTTCTGGGTACCCCCTATCACTTTTTACCTTCAGAAGTTTTCTGGTAATACACTAGAACTCCATGGTCTTTCCCATGGCATTCCTTACAGTTTCCAGCTTTGCTATCAGTCTCAGTGACTGGAAAAAAGATATGAGGATTTAAACTTCTCTTCCCCTTAGCACCAAACTAGTGTATGCTCAGTTGCACAGTCTAGCGTTATCCATCTCCTGAACAGCTTTCACAGAAAAAAACCTTCAGAAATGCTAAATGATCACAAATTAACTGGTCTTTGCACAAGGCTGGCTAAGCCCAGGCCCCTCAGCCCTGTTACGATCTTGTGCAAATCAGAAATCCAGAACTGGCATAAAATCTGCAACAGCTTGAGGTAGCATCTAGTAACATCGTGTGGGAAACTGCAGTGTTCCCCTGGCTGAACCTCATGAGGTCTCTTCCCAGCATCAGTCAGCATAAACTGGCAAGAAAGTTGTCTATCGATTTTGGTTTTTTTCACTATATGCGTGCTTGTAGAATCTGAAATGAAACACTGGATTGGGTTTCCAATCCCAACACCCTATTTATTTCTAGTTTTATTTTCTTGAAGGCAGGCTGCAAGAACAACGGAGACCAAAACAAACCTTACGGGAGGTTACAATGTACACAAAGCCATCTTGGGAGTAGGGGCGGTTTTTCACTTGGCGGAGAACACGGGAATGAGGGTGGGGAATGGGTTTGTCTGTTGATGTTTAGGGGAAGCAGTAGCAGAGAGAAGGGCAGCTGTTGTTCTCAGGGTGCGCTTAACCCTCGCCCGCACCCCGCTCCGCAGGCGGACACAGGCCCAGCGCACGCCCCGGCTCCCTTGGCCCTGGGGCACCGCCGGCACGGCCGGGAGCTCTGGCCTCCCGCACGGGCTCCCCTGGCCCAGGGCAGGCGGCCGCCCCCCCGCCCGGCGGGACACGTCCCGCCGCCGCCGCCGCCCCTCCCGCCGCCGGCTCC
>VZRR01014170.1:0-53668 GCA_013398015.1 Oreocharis arfaki | reverse complement strand
CTCCTGCTCTCCCGTTACCGCTCCCGCCGGGCGCTGCGCGCGCCCCCGGGCGGGAGGCGGCGCGGGAAGCGGCTGTGGGCCCGGCCGGCGAGGCGGCGGGGGGAGGCGGCTCCGCCGGCAGCTGCACTTGTTGCGGGAAACGGGCACTGGCCCGGGGAGGGGGGAGCAGGCGGGGAGGCCGCGGGGCGGGAGCCACCACGGGACAGGGAGACGAAGCGAGGCGGTGCCGTCCCCGCAAGGCCTTTCCTCCCTCCGTCATCGCTGCCTTGTGGGCGGCTCAGGTCCCCCGTGGGGCTCAGCTCTCTCTCCGCGCGACAGGAGCCCCGGGGGTGGGGGGGTGCGCGTAGCAGCTGTTTGCGAGCCTCTGGGCCTTCCCCGCGCTGGGGAGCAGAGGCGATGGGGCCCGCGCTCTCGGGGCCTGGCTGCCGCGGCAGGTAGAGAGCGGAGGCGCCGAGCGGCTTTGGAAGTGTCGGACCCCCTTCCCGCCTTCTGTTGTCTGCTGAACACCTGCAAAGTAATGCTGAAGTCTTATTACCACCCCTGCAGTTTTGTAGCGTAGCTGGATTTACTTGCCCTCACGCTTTCCCACGCTTACTTCCCGCCCTTCTGCGTGTCAGAAGGGTTTAAGTGGTACCGCTGGTGAAGGAGAGTATACGGAAATACGGTAGTAAGCAGTGTGCGGTGGCCCATGAGTGTTGCAGTAAGAGGTGACTGCCTCAATTAAGGCCTGCCCTTAAGAGTAGTGGTAGGAATTGTAGAGCTTTATGTAAATACAGTGTTTTAGGATATCAGTGGTACACAAGATTATTTTTCAATCCTAATTCATCTGCGTCTGACTTGGAAACAGAGTTCTGGGGGGGTTTTGTTACAGCGAGGAATGAAAAAGGAAGTATTGCAACTAGGTTCTTGATGAAATTGTTGCAGCTTTGCTAGGTGTGCTTGTCTGTGTTTCTCAAACATCTTTGATTAGGAAAGCTACTGTCCTGTAGTATTTTGGGCTGCTCTTTTGTTTGTACACTTGTTCCTGAGTTCTGACAGCCTAGCAGCTTTAGTTGCTATCCCTATAAACCTGTAACCTGAGTACAAAAATGTATAGTACCTTTTCTTCTTTACGTCTAAGTACCCTAAACAGCATAACTGTCCGTGAATCCGTCAATAGTTCTTAACTTCTGGGCTCCCAAATTAAAACACCACTGTAGCCTAAGTACTGATATATGATACATTGAAAGCCACTCAAATGCAGGCAGTGCATCTTTTTCTTCTGAGGTGCAGGCCCTTTCAGACTGGCCATTGCACATTCGTGAAAGAGAAAGAAAACAAAGGTTCAGATATTCCCAAAGCCTTTTAATGTTTTGTGGCTGAGAGTCTGTGGTGTTCAACAGAGCAGCATTTCTGAGGTTTATGTATAGAGAACTGTATTGTTTCCTGCTTAGGGGGCTTGAGGAGGCAGCACATGGGAGAAAGCCCAAATCTGCATATCTGTACTGTGCTACTGCACTATTTGATGTCTCCCTGTGTCTGTCTTGAAAGCATGGGACGTTTGAGAATGAGCAGTGAGCAGTCTGCAATGTTAAGAGTACTCAACAAGAAGTATTGGGTTTTCTGATCATTTAGTATAATCCTTATCTTCTGCTCGTGTCAATATTAAATGGCAAAATAACAAGTCTGTTTATTTCTTTCTATGTGCATAAACTCTCTAAATACCCGAAAGCTTGTTTTCTCTCAAGCTTTTTGATATGTACTATTCAATTTTTGTTTCAGATTGTTGATATTATTGTTGGAAAAGATGAGAAAGGCAGAAAGATTCCAGAATATCTGATCCATTTTAACGGTTGGAACAGAAGGTAAGAAACAATATATGTGGGTTCAGTTCTTCCATTTCTTCTATTTTATTCTGCAAAGACAGGCTTTGCACAGAATATCAAAGGATTGATGTTTGCAGGAGTATTTTTGTTTTTGTGATTACCTTTAGTATACTTGCTCATATTGACATATTGGTCTGTATCCATAAATTTCAGTGAATCGGTTTGATAGACATGAGTTTAAACCTTATGGGTATCTGTCTGTGGCATATACTTATGGCACCTAAGTTTCCATTAATAAAGGTTTGTGCTTTGTTAAGTCTAGCCCTGGATTATTTGATTATCAAGGCCAGTACATGAGTGCAGTGTCTTGACTGTGATCGATAGTATGTGTCAGTGCTACAGATGCTATTGAGGGTTAGTTAAGTCAAAGGTTGAGAGATTTTAGGTGGCAACATGAGAGTTGAAGCCATGTGAACAGAGAAGAGTGCAGACCTTGTGATACAGATGTTGCTTCTGAATGACATTAAACGAGTGCTTTGTAGATTTAAAATATATAAATTCATTGGTAATCATGAGTGGCATATGCTCATAATAATCTTTTATTTTCTTTTGGCCTATCCTTAGCTGGGATAGATGGGCAGCTGAAGATCATGTTCTTCGGGATACAGACGAAAACCGCAGATTACAGCGTAAATTGGCACGGAAGGCTGTGGCTCGCATGTAAGAAATTCTTTTGGCCTCAAAATAAATGAGATTCATTTTCAGATTCAGAAAAATACATCCAGGTGTTTACAACTGAGTTTGGCCTCTGAGTTCATGCTGTAGGTGGTAGATATGTACATAATACAGTCAGTGCATTCTAGAGAGCTACTCTAAGCTAGAGGCCTGTGTATTGTTACTAACACTCTAAAAGCCCAGCACTCAGTAACTATGTTATTCTTAACTATTGCTGGGACATATTTGTGAATTGGATCTGCATCTTCCCAAAGAAATATACTTGTGAAATAATTTAGGAAAACCTGGAGTATTTTTCAGCCAAAGGCAATAATCTAATATCGCTTGGCCATGGCTTGAGGATCTGATTGAGAACATGAGTGTGAGGTAATGTACAGACATTAAGGTATCTGCTCTCAAATAAGTGTTGTCCAAATGATTTCAACAATAATTAATGAAAATAACTCAAACATATGTTTCCTGTGCATTTCCACGTAATCAAATTAGCTAGGATAAATAAATGGAATAATATTACCCAAATGTCAGTGAACCATTTTATGTTCTGTAGGAGAAGAAAGGGAAGAAAGAAGAGACGTTGCAGGTTGCCTGGTGTTGACTCTGTGTTAAAAAGCCTTCCTGCTGAAGAAAATGATGAGAGTAGCGAAAACTGTGAGCTTGTTTTCATCCTTTGGTAACTGGTGGGATGCCTTTAACTTCTTGACCTGGGGGAGAAATGCGTGGTGTCACTTGCTATGAGAATATCATGGTCCTATCTGAAATATACAGAGGCAGTCATATGAAGAGTGAGCACTGTGTTTCATGCTAAGCATCTGTTAAGTTAGAATATCTGTTTTCTTGTATTCCAGAGGCTTTTCCTTGCATATTTTCCACTCTTGTAATGAGTGATTTGAGAGCTTAATGCTGTTTTCTTTAGTGTAGTATTAATAGGTGTGAGAAGCCCTCAGTTTTCTTTGTTTGATTTTAGAAAACACAGCATTTCCCTGCTAGTGTCTGTGTATTTTTGAGGGTAATAAGATTATTTTTTTCCTCAGTCTATGTTGCACAAAAGTCTGTTTCTTGTCAGCTGACTGCCTGATTTCACTTCCAAGCCAGGTCTTTAATTTCCTGCATTTTTCTTTGCAACTAGAAAGCCAGCAGAACATTGGCTGGCACTTAACTGATGTTCTGGGAACTGTCGCTGTACAGATTCATATCTTTTGATTGCATGATTAGTATGTTAGTCCCCTGTGCAGAATTAAAATTCAGTGAAAATGTGGGTGCTCAGGAATGTAGGTAGCTTTTAAAAATGACTGTTTTTCAATTAGAGAGGATGCAACAGTACTTCCTATTAGCCCATCTTAAATATTTAAAACATTTGTGGTGTGCTGTAAATAATACATGTTTAATTCAATTAGAATTATTCATCCTCATTAAATATAACAAGCTAGTTGTGGTTTTTTAGTGGGTTGGGTTTTTTGGGTTTTTTGGGGTTTTTTTTGCGTTGAGGCCTCAGACTGGTCATAACCTGTGCAGTGTAATAATAAATAATATATATGTGAAATCTCTTTTATGCAGCTATAAGCAGTTCTTCTTCTGATGACAGTGATGGAGGAACAGATGAAGAAATAAAAAGTGAAGAAAGTGACATAGATGAGAGGACAGAAATGGTACATTCATGTGTTCCTTAAGTGCATAGAATTTAAACATCTGTACTTGAAACTCTGGAAAAATTGAAGTAGATGAAATATAGGCCACAGTTGGTAATTTAGCTGGAATTAGAAGCATAATTATCTTATTCCTGGTGTTTACTTTGATTGAGATTTTGAAAATTATACAGTGTGTCATACATAGTCTTACAGAACTGTATGATATAATTCTGAAAATACACATTTGTTTCTTTTGCTCTCATTTTACACAAAAGTCTTACATAGAGAAAATGTAGCAGACTAGACTTTCCACTTTTGTGGGTGCTGTAAACGTTTACTTGTCTATGCAGGTTGGACAAACCCTAATAGCAGCAGGATGTTTGTCTTGTATTTTACTGTGAGACAGGCATGTCAACCCTGGTCTTAAGTTAAAATGTAGAGAGGACTGTTTTCAAGAAAAAACATTTGTTTTTCTACCGTAAACAGTTGATCTGAAGATGTGTAGAATTTAACTACTACAGTGTGGGTGATCTGAAGCAGTAGCACCTCACAAATTTCTGTTTTTTCTTTTTTAGTTAAATACTTAAGAGAATGCTAAATTTAAAAAAAGTTGTAAAAAATGAATTTGCAGATGCTTTAAAGAGCAGTATTGTTAAATAGCTTACATTAAGGCTATTATCCACTTGTATCTTTACTACTGAAGTTCTTTTTCACAACCAGTATATTGTTTTCTTTCACTGGTCTGTTGTAGAAAGAAGAACAAGACACTCATACAAAAAGGGACATGGAAGAAAGAGCAATAAGCATAGAAATTCCTGACGTCTTGAAAAAGAAGCTTGAGGAAGACTGCTACTATATTAATAGAAGAAAGAGGGTATGAAATAAAAGCTGGGAATGTAATGTGCATGGGGGTGTGAGAAGGATGTCAAAAGTAGTTTTTGTGTATATATCTCCTGGGGGTTTTCAACTTCACCTTCTTAGCTTCCCATTGAGCTCAGGGTAAGGAAGAATACAAAGAGTGTAGGGAGTAGACTTCTCTGTAGCTAAAACAGTTACTTGTCACATTCAGCAGTGTAGTGTTTCGGTACCTGATTGTGCTTCAGAATGCAGATTGCTTTTTAAAGCTGGAAATGCAGCAGACTCGTTAATCTGACCATGTTTCTTGTTTCTCCTGATGTTGAAAAATAATGCAGTTTAAGGGTTGAAATTACGCAGTCCTGAATTTGCTTTATGCACTAGACATTTACTAAATTAGTTGGTACATTACAAGCTCCTATTCTAACTTCGTATACTTACTTACTGTTTTTATAAGACATTAATCTGTTGTTTCTTTTTCAGCTAGTGAAGCTTCCTTGCCAGACAAATATAATAACCATCTTGGAGTCATATGTAAAACACTTTGCAATTAATGCTGCTTTTTCAGCTAATGAAAGGTCTCGGCACCATCAGATGACTCCACATGCTAATATGAATCTTCATTATGTGCCACCAGAGAAGAAGTAAGTAATCTTTAGTCCACTGCTATTGTCACAAGAAGAATGCTCTTACATTCTGTTTTATGGCTGTTCACTTCTGTGAGCTTATACCATGATCTATTTGTAACTATATATATAACAGTGTATCTGTTTACGGGGATTAAAATTGACAGATACCTATAGCAGAATAACACTGATAATTTATTTACCAGTGAGAGAGTCCCTATACCCTGAAAAGTCATTATGCAAAAGTATCAATATCCTGTTTTGTCATGTAAGTTCTTGTAAATATCGTGATCCATTTGGTAGAGTGTGTTGCTCTTGTCAATGTGAAGAATTTCATATCTGATAAAAGGATACTCTGCTTACATAAACTTGAGGAGGTTCAAGTTTTAAAAAGGATAAAAATTTAATACAATGAAGAATTCCAAGTGCGAGTTGTTTGTTTGTTTTAAATGGACATATGATCTTAAATCCTAGAGTCAGTAAGTAGGGAAACTGTGGTAACGCCAGTCCTGTTTCGTTGAAATTGATGGTGTCTTAGTTTCTGTTTTCTCACTTGTGCTGTATGTTCTTCTACCATGTTACAAATACATTAACCATGCATGTTTGCAGTATGGTGGTTTTTGATTGTTTTGGGTTTTTTTCCTCTTACGTTAAAGATTTTTGATACTAGATGAGACTGCTTCTTTGTCTAAGTACAGTGGGGTGAAATCTTATTATTTTATCAAAGAGAAATCCTGACTTGTATTAGTGTTCTATTTCAATGGTGTGTAATTATGCTATTCCTTGCAATATTTTAGCCTATGCGAGTGTCTTGGTTTATGTTGATGTCGTTCATTCTTTGACAGATTTACACTTTTCCATCTTTGTAGTATAATCTCCCAAACAAAAAGTTAAATGAAATATCAGAAATATGACCAGGTTTTATACACATTATGATTTTTACAGGTGTTTGTTTAAGTAAATTCCTCATTAAAAACAGTGCTTTAGTAAAAAAAAAATGGGTATAGATTCAGTGATCCATTAAGGTGGAGAGATTCAGCTGACATCTTTATTGTATTTCCCTTACTGCTCTAACGCTGAAGGTTACCTTCTTGATTCTGTAGAATTGGTTCTATTGAACCTTCTTGGATTCTATAGAATTTCTGCACGTGGTGGTCCCCTGACCCAATTCATATGTAGTAGTTTTAGTAAGTGGTACCAAATATAGGAGGTTTGGAATTTCTAGCATGGATCATTCTGGCAGAACCATATTCTGTTACCATACACACAATGCACTTGAAACACGAGAGGGGAATACCTTCACAAAGATGAGAGGCGTTGCAGGTGGGCTGCACTCAGTGTTCTTCGTTCTGCTTGTAATAGCTCATGTACTCACCAGCTAATGTTGTAAATCTTTTACACAGATCTAGAGCTGAAATTCGTGGTAGCCTCCAAGTGCAGTGCTCTGATTACCAGAGTAGACCATTGGAAACTGCTCTCCCTTGCAACTGTGTCTGGTTTTGTTGGTTCACTGGCTATCTCTTGAGCATAGCCTTAACTGCATCTTAGCAGCTGTAGGTCAAATTCTGCTTATGCTTTTTAGACAGAGATTCAGTCTGCTGAGTACTTACATTTTCTGGCAGGTGCCTCTTTTTTCAGCATAGTGAACTTGGAAAACCAAAATAATGTTTACATGAAAAACATCTGGCTAACTTTATTTACTCTACGGTAGATTTTACTAGCTTAGTGAATAGTAACACAACAGAACAGTTGTGTGGTTTTGTTTGAGGTTATGAAGCAGACATTTAAAAAAATTTGTATTTCTGAAGTTAGCAAGAGCAATCACCATCTTTTTAACTGTGTAAGTGTTTTTAATCACTTATTACTTAGTGATTGAATCAGCATATTGTAATTATGATGTTAATGGACTGTATTAAAGGACACTTTTTTACGGTTATGCAGAAAAATTTTTCATGCAAATTTGAAATTCGTAACTTTTTTCCCCCTATAGTGTCGAGCTATGTAAGGAGATGGTGGATGGGCTGAGAATAACCTTTGACTTCACACTTCCCTTAATTTTGCTCTATCCTTATGAACAAGCTCAATTTAAGAAGGTGACTTCATCAAAATTCTTTCTTCCTATCAAAGAAAACTCAACAAATACTAACAGGTAGGTTAGATCTACGAAGTTTAATACTGCTTGTCTTAAAATGTAGGAGAATGTGGTATTCATGGCTCTTGACTTTAATTTGAAGATAAATATACTTCTGGAAAATAGTATTTAATAGAAGGCCTCATCACTTTGATAGTTATTGGGAGGAGACTGTCTTATCTGAATAAGTGTTCAACGAGATCTGTGAAACTAGAAGAATTTCTTTTATGGGTAGAGCCCTGATGTCTTCAATTCTGTTAAGCTGCCTTAATTTCCTAGAAATCAGGAGGAACTTTCCCCAAGCCCTCCTCTGTTGAATCCGCCCACGCCTCAGTCGACTGACAGCCAGCCCACCACTGGGGAGCCAGCCACGCCGAAGAGGCGGAAAGCTGAACCCGAAATCCTGCAGTCGCTCAGGCGTTCCACGCGCCACAGCTCCAACTGTGACAGGTTATCGGAGAGCAGCGCGTCCCCACAACCCAAACGGCGGCACCTCGAGACCCCAGCTTCTATGCCAAAGCTCTTCCTGCACCTGGAGAAAAGTAGGTTTTTCTCTTTACATTGTTGGTCTAAACAAAGTGTAAAGTTCTGTTCCTTTTTTAATGCTGTGTGGACTGTGAACTGAATGATTGAAGTGGGAATTCATTACTTTTTATATCATTTCTTTAACTGAGGTCTTATTACTAGAGAGAGAAATATAAAGCAATATTCTCAGTACTTTGGTATATTTTTCCACATAATTCAATGAGCCGCTTTTCTGAGAGTCTATTTTAAGATAGCCTTTATTGAATTTCAGTGTTTAAACATTTTAGCAGCAGGCCCTTAGATGCATGTAATGGCTTATAGTTCCAAGTAGTAGTTTACAACTAGTAAAATTTTTCTTCTGTTTTGTTTTTCCTTTTGTTTTGAAGAAACCCCTGTCCATAGTGGGTCATCATCACCTATAACTTTGACTCCTAGCAAAGAAGGGAGCACGGTGTTTACTGGCTTTGAGGGTAGAAGAAACAACGAATTGAATGAGGTAACAGATTTTGATGTTACTGTCCTAGATTCAATGATTAAAGGTTTTGTGGACTTCATAGTAGGGCTGTGTAAGAAAAGATTGTGTTGGTATTACTTACTTCATCTTTGATTTTGAAGTTCTGTACACACTAAATTATTCATGATGTTTTAAAGTTTCCATAACCAATATTTTCATGTTTTATGTCTAGGTTTTGTCCTGGAAATTGATGCCAGAGAATTATCCACCAAGTGATCAGCCACCACCTCCCTCATACATCTATGGATCTCAACATTTGCTGAGGATGTTTGGTAAACTGATGCAAAATTCTCTGCTCAGAGTTGCTTTATTTTTTTTTTTTCCAGTGCTGATATCTGTGTGATTGTTCTGTTTGCTTTATTACATTTAGTTTTATTCTTGGAGGAATGTACATTTCAATCTATTTGGAACTTTTAGGCTATTCATAGATTTGGTTATCTTTTACTGACTCTGTAAGCCTTCATTTAAGAAAAGCAAAGCAGCATTACTTCCCGTACACTATCAAACATTGTTAAACCCAGCAGCATTCACTTTCTCAGCACGTTTCTATTTAGATGGGCTTTGAAAGACCAAAACTAGCTTGCAAGGAAAAGTGGGGTCTGTGGGGAGAAGAAATTTTTGTATTCTTTTCTGTCTAGTGGATGAAAGTAATTAGAAGTTGCATTTACAAGAACAGGTGTAAATATTATTTCTTTTATTCACAGTAAAGCTACCAGAAATACTGGGGAAGATGTGCTTTCCTGAAAAAAACCTGAAGGCTTTAGTAAAACACTTCGAGATGTTTCTGAGGTAATGTGACACAATGTACCACAGCAGTGTTTCTATTGTTGCATAGATCTAAGTGTCCTGGAATGACAAAGGGAGTTTAAAATAAGATGTGCATTTTCTATAACTACAAGATTATGATAAAGTTAGTGTATAATTTTAACAATAGCTGTTTGAGTAAAGATGAACATAAGATTTTCTGTTCTTTAATTCAAATTGCAAGCAATCTGAATTTCCTACTTCAAATTTTGATAAATACAGTGATACAGAACTGAAGTGTGAAAGTTTGTTACTATGTATAGAATGAGAAGTCTGACTTGGTTAAGTATCATGTTTTATGAAGAAGTGGAAGGTCTGCATTGTTGTTTTTTTAAAGCACGATCTTGAGAGTTTCGATGTTGTATCAATATTAGCAGGGGGAGAAACTTTTTCTTTATAATGTGTTTTGAATTACCGTGGTTTCTTAAAAGAAATGTCTGTCTTAACTGAGCTTTGAATGGAGAGGTTTCTCTATGATGCAGAGCAGTGGTTTGTAGAGATACACAGCTCTCTCTGACCACGCTAGCTCCACCACTGGAGTCAGTAAGGTCATACCTGCACCATGATCAGATTGGTTTATCAAGTACTGTAATTAGTATTTCTGCATAACATTGAGGATGTGGTTAGATATCTAGTGTGGCACTATGTTTTGCGGCATCAATACACTGGAAAATAAAATTACCAAGGACAACTTTCAGGAGAAGGTGTTGTAGATGGTAGTGAAACAGATATGGAAATTGTAACTTAAATTTGGTCAGTGACTTAAGTAGCCACTTACAGAAAGGTTACACCAGCATAAATACGACTTGTATCAGGAATCAGGGAGATGAAAGCTTTAAAATGCTTTTACTTTAATTGCTTATTGAAAATAGAAGATGTTTCCAATGTCAAAGTTTCTACAATACATAGTTTTTCTCTGGAAGCAGTTAGTTGTCAAGTTTTACTGATTCCATTTTGCATATCTTTTGTCAGATCCTTGTTGGCATTCAAAATACCTTTAAATTAAACAGGACAGAATTAAAGCTCGTTGTTGGAAAGCTGTTTTTGGTTGAAGTGAATATATCTTTAGGGGGTTTAACTCACTGTGGATCAGATCAGTTTTTATCAGACCTTTGCCTGTTCAGATTCTTCTGTGTTGATCAGAGCATATCTCTGTTCTTTATCATATTTAATACAGTGTTTTCATACCCGTTTTGTGGATAAGCTTTGGTGGAGTAGATTAGAGGAAAGGAGAAACTTGTCCCCTACACCCCATACAGTAAAGGTTACTTATTGGAAAAGGGTTGCTTAAGGGAACTGAAGTTTGTAGTGATGGCATCTGTATGTGTTTTACTTTTCCATCTGAGATCTCACTGAAATGTGTAGTCATCAAATAAATCATGTTTCCACATCAGCATTTTTAGGGGAGATAGAGCTGTGCTTTTGAAGCAAATCTCTCAGTAGTTCCTGCTTTCCATGCTTCGTGTCATGGTGAAAAGTCCTCTGAGTACACAACCTGCATTCCTTTTAGAAAACACTTTAACCAGAAGTGTGCTTCAGTCCTTGAGGCCAGGCTATGACTAAACCAAATGAGCCCCTTAAGGCAAGCAGAATGTGGATATCACATATCTGTTATAACAAAATATTTGAAGGCTGTGTTTTTTCAAGTGCTTCCTTTTTTGACAGTGTCAAGAAAGCTTCTAAGTTACAGTTACTGCTGTAGGAAGCATTTGGCCTTAGGTAGCTTTGTCATAAATGTTTTTCTTAGTCTAGTTTCCTTATCAGCTGAGCTATTGGGCATTCACATAGGTAACAGAAACCAGTGCAAATTACTAGATTTTTTTTTTCTCAGCACGTGTTCATGGATGGTGCTTTGAAAAATATTTCATTTGGGTATTTATTTCTTTGTGCCGCGTCATTGAAAGTGCTCAAACAATTACATTTTTTAGACAGTTGTTCATGCTTGATTTTTATCACAGAAATAGTTCTGCATTATCTGTTTCTAATCACAAGAAAACTTGAGTTTGCTGTGACATCTTTTACTGATGCCTGGAAAATAGAATAGATCTTCCCAATAACGTTAGAGTGAATGTGAAAGCAGATCTTTACTTGAAAGCTTTCAGGTACGCAATATCGCAAACATTGCACGTGGTATAGTAATTCTACAATTTTATAAGGTTAGTTGATTAGTACACTTATCATATGCTGTCCAATTAAAAGGTTAGTTGGTTAGGTAGTAATTCCTGGGGTGCTGCCCCACTGAAAGCAGTCCAGAGGTTTCTTTTTGCCCCACTTTTGTTATGTCTGGTCCAGATGCTGGTTGGAAAACAGAATGTCCTTGCCGTTGGTTCTCTTCTTGGAATAAGACTAAACAGTATTTAGGAATGTGTTTAGAAGGTTAGCTTATTGTTTCTAAATGTAGGGAAGAAAGATAGGAAAAATACTAGAAACTACAGTCATGCTTTAGCAATCTACGAAACTAAAAATATGTGAAAAATACAAAGAGCTAGAGATCTTAGGCATCAATACTAGTTCTTCAATTTTCACAGTGTGTCTTTTCTTTTTGGGAATGAAAGGATTAATGGATGTTTATTATAAATATTTTATATCAGTTCTGTTCTGGCTTAACTTTTGAATGGTGAGAACTTCCCTACAAGGTCTGTATGCATTAGCTAATAGCAGCCAGTTTACTTAGGACTACTTAATTTTTTTTTTTTTTTTAGTGAATTGCTCTTGAGTGAGCAGGTGGACTGCTCTCCTTTTCTTTATTTCTCTAATAGCAGACAAAGGACTGATGTGTCTGCTTGCATTAATAAAACTACTCCTGAATTTTCTTTGAAGTTTAGGTAGAGTAGTCCAAGTATAAGTAATTTACTTATTCTTAAATAAAACTATCATGCAGTGCACAACTGATTTAGTTCTTGCATAGATACCAATTTAATTTTGAATTTTGATTTTGTGGCTAGAATTTATCCTTTACCATTTGTGTTATTAATCTCCTGTGGGCTGGGAAACTGAGACTTATGTAATGAAATACTTTTTTGGGAGCTTGTTGTCTTGGGTTTACTCAGGACTTGAGAGATACATTAAATTAGCTTTGAGATGCTACATGGATAATATTTTCCAGTCATGCCCTCAGACTGCTGCTAGACAAGATTTTTCTCAATTTCCCAGACAACATATATTTTTAAGAAATGTATGAAATGAATCTTTTTGACTTTCTTGTTAAGTAGAAACTCTGCCCTCTGTGCTTATTCCAGCTTTTTACAAGAGTGGAAAATGAACATGAAAGTTGATTTCTCAATTTTATAACTTACAGAAATAAAGAAAATCAGTTTCTCAAATTAAATACGAAACTCTGAGTCTTAAATTATTTTTCTCTGAAAAAATTGATAGTGCTTGTAGTCTGAAATAGACCTTGTGAAAAACTCACCAGCTGGTTTCACTGTCATTCACTTAATTTGCATTTACTCTTCAGGACCAAGCAGTGGAAGCTAATGCTTTAACTGGTGCTAACTAACTGGTAATCTGACTAGTGAAAGACCTCTGATTAAATCTTCTTGCCTGTTAATAGCTTTTGAGTAAGGGGAAGTATTATCTTTAAACTAATTCCATTATTTCAGCCACTTTTTAAAGAAAATGCTGTGTATGCTCTATTTTACAATTTCCTGGCATTGTAAGGTGCCTGCCATGCCTCCAAAGGTTGCCTCAGTGATGAGAAATGATTGGCAGGAAGGTGCCCGTTTCTGTTTTGCTCTTTCCATCGATTTGGACACAGCCTTAGCTTGGAAAGCTGTTTTGGAATCAGAGGCCTCCTCTCAGGTCTGTTAATCAATAGGAGCTACTTAAATGTTAGGAGAATACAGCATGTCTCCTTTTACAAGAGCAAGACCCATCTTCCCTGAGGTAATTTCAGAGAATGTCATTTGCATTTTAGGAAAAAAGGCAAAAGGAAGTGGTACAGTAAGGCACAGACATGGATATTTTGACTTCCATGAAATACAAAATAACGAATGAGTCATGAAATACTACTAAAATATTGCTTCTGAAATTTCTAGTAAGTTTTTTTTCAGATGAGGTCAGTATGTATTATTTCAGATTATGGGGAACTAATGGTCAAATATTTTAGTTTTGTTAAAAACCCACTGGTATTTCAAACTTGGTATTTCCTTTAAGCTTTGATCTCTTTTTTCCTTCCCCCCTTCTTGTATCTGTTGTGCCACTCTGTTCCATGGGTAGAAAAATATTTTGATACTGCTGAGTTTTTCTGAGAAGGAAGCCAAATCAGAATGTGACCAAATTAGAGGACTGTGATAATAGAATTTGTATGTGCAAAGATGACAAGTCGTTTCAAGTAACCTCAAAAAATAGATCTCTGGTTTTGACAGCACATTTTGAGTGTAGTAATTTTATTATCTATAACTGCAGTGGTGAATTATCACCACTAGTCTGTGCTAATGTACAATTCATGAGAGGTTATTTGTGTCTGAGAAAAAATTTAACATTGCACATGGTGAATGGATTAGAAGACATCTTTAGTTAGGTGAAGTTGCTTTGTGATGTAGCTCCTGCTCATTGTGAGTCATTGTGACTTCAGCTGCAAAAGGGCAAATAATTAAAAATCACTTTCTGAAAGATGAAAAAGAATGCAATTATGCCAGTGTTTTTTATATTATATTATTAATTGATTAATATTGTTGAATTATACTGGGTTTTTTTCTCTCTTTTTTTGGATTAACCAGTTACTCAGTTATGACATACTAGAAAACTTTATAGAATTGGAACTTAAATGTGAGGAAATCAAGTTTCTGAGTATAAATGGAGATGTAGGTTTAGAGTGCACAAACGTGTAAAGGAACATTTATTTTCCAAGTTTTGAAACACTTTGAACTGAAGGAAATCTTTTTGCACCATGCCTCGTTTTAGGGCATTACTGCGATTTATTTGGGCTTTGCTGTAGTCCTTGGATGGGTAGGGAGGTTGAATGCTTCTTAGTCAGTGAGTACCTGGTATTGTGCAGGTTCCTGCTTTCACTGGGCTTTGCTGTCTACGTGGTCTGCAGAATGTGCTCATTGGTGCTTACTGTTCTTGACTAAGGTTTTGTTGCATTGCCAGAAACTGTTCCTGAAACTCACTGCGTGTATTGCTTCTCTTCCGTCTGCTTTCCAAATCATCCGATATCTGGGAGTTTGAATGAGCTTATTGCTAGTCAATAGCTGAGGTTTGGATCATGCATCTAAATTGAGAGGTGTCCCCAAATACTTTAAATGTGTTACAGTAGCTTTTTTAGAAGGCAGCTCTAGGGACCTGTGCTGGCCTGGCCATGAGTGGGTCTTCATCCTCAAGACAAGCCAAAGACTCCTGTATTGAGCTCTTGTAGGACTGTATTCCCAAAAAGTCTTTGGGAAAATTGAATTTTCACTCACTCAATCTGATTATTGGAAATGTGATGGTGGCAGCTTGGCATCTTCGGAGTTCTTTGTACTTTGCCGTAGAAGGCCAAGGAATACTGTCTCAGTTTCTATATATCAATGAGTAATAAGAGTCCAGTCAGCAAAACAGGCCAGTTTACTCCTTTAGCATGGTTCTTTTGACGTTAGGTATTAGAATAAACATCTGAAACTTCAATTCAGTTCTTTTGTTGGCTTCAATGGGGGTTATGGTGGACTTCGTCATCTTTTGCCCGGAACAGCTTTCTGGATGGAGACAGGCCTATAAACTGGGGAGGGGTGAGGGTCAGGTGGTTGCATATGCTTTTTTTGTGAAACTGAAACCTTTCAGTTTTCGAATCCTCCATTTGAGTAGTAGTGTCAGAGATGAGGTGGCTTCTTAATCTGCAGATGACATTTCTTTTGATGAGGTGACTCGTAGAGTTAGGACACATAATGGTCTTCTAGCAAATTGAGATAGATCACTACAGTTGCCTTTTCAAACAACATCTAGATCAGGCCACTGATCTCATCAAAGCATCTGCTTACCTTCTAAAACTCTGTAGCAGAAGTGTGTAAGATGTCACCTTCGTGGAAACTCTTCCTTTGGACTCTTACACCTTTCCTCTTGGTCTTCTTATACCTTAATGGCTGAGGATGTCTTTCTAAAAAGTAAGGTTTTCCTTTCTTTGTGATTTCCACACTTTCTGGGCTGTCCCTGAGTTTATTCATGTAATGGTAGCTGAGGTTTAAAAGATTTTTTTTTTTCTTCATTCAGAGATTTCTGGTAATAAGTTGTGTTGGTGGTGTTAAGGCCCACCAGGGGATGTTCTTAAAACTCATATTAATTCAGTGACTCTTGTTGAGATGTGTTCATGTCATGTTTCAAATGACCTTCTATTGTGGATAGTGATAATTCAGTGCCTCTTTTTTGTAGATCTGTCTAAGTCAGTCAGATGGCAGTGTATTTGTGAGGCTATTGCTTGCTTAAAAACACCCACACTTGAAGATCAGAACTTAGCTTGAAGAATTCCTACGTTGCCCACAAGTCTTTTTCACTTGTCTCCACGCCCTCTAGTCCTTTCTGAAGTATTGCCCTTCTAGGAACCTGTGGTAGGGAGGGAAATAGCTGCATTGTACCATGTTACCTCTGTGTTGTAAGCATGAGTGTAAAGCATGAGTTTTGTTTTTGAGGACTTTCATGATGAAAAGTGCACGCAGTCTCACATCAGTGTGGGCTGTGCATCCCTGAACTTGGTTACTCATCAGCAGTCTCACTGTGTAGATGTATGCATATGAATTTTATAAAAATGAAAAAGGCAATAATGCAACAGGTAATTGAATTGATCAGATTTGTAAGTTAAAACTAATAAAAAAATTTCTGAATAGCTTAATAGCAATGTCCTTTCTGATTTATTGCTGAACATTGGCTCAGTCTGCTAAGTACAGCTCCCTCTGTCTTTAAATCTTGGCACGTGACTTGCAGGTAACATTGTAATTTATATTGGTGCTGTTTTAGCTTGTCCAAGAAAAAAGCAATAGTGAAATATCCAGTAGGCAAAAGTCTTAGGAGACTTCTAATATTTCTGTGCCAGTGTTCTGCACTGTGATGATGTTTGGATAGAAAGCAGCTTCAGAAGGGCCCCTGCTCTTTGTATACAGATATAGAAAGGATTGGGACAGAAGCTGACTGCGTTCTTTCAGCAGTTTTCTTCTCTGCGGAATGTAATTTGTGTTTCCTAGCTCTGGTGTATTTCACTTTTCACAACTGTTACATGAAGAACAGGGAGATGTCTATTTGACTGTTTGACTATGTGCATTCTGCCTTTTTTCTGAGCTGTAGCTGTGGCACAGCATCTCAGCTAAAATTTCTTATCTCTACCAGCTGTCACTTTAGCATGCACCAAACTGGCATGTATGACTGATGATTTAAGCAAAAGTCAGGAAATTTGTAAGAGAAAGTAAGCCTGCTTCCTATTACTTGCCGTTAAAATTCTTGGAACTGTCAGCTACCCAATGCCCTCTGAAGGTTTTTTTAAAACATGTTGCCTTGTATGATCTAGCTCTTAGTACTGTGCTTTACTGAATGTTATCCAAAGCCACTAAGATTTTCATCAGCCCCTGCAATTTTTTGATGTCTTGGAGTCATTAATGTGTGTTAATGAAGAATTATTAATTAAATACCACTTGTGGCTCATTTTAACCTTGTACAATCTAAGTATGTTCAAAGTTAGGCTCAAGTCTGTGGAGTTTCAGGCGTTTCCACACTTGCTTCGTACCAACCCCTCATCCTAGAAAGTGATTTGTAGCTAACTAAAGTCAGAGGTCATAGCAGTTGATGACTCTAGTATTTTATTAGCTTCTAAATTGCTATAATTTCAGTACTCATTTTAGTGTTTTGAAACATGTTACATCCGAAACCATTTAGGTCCCTCTGTGTACTGTTAATTACAGACCTGCTATGAAATAAGCAAATAGGGAAGAAATTGACAATGTGCCTTCTAAATTAATGGTGACACCATGAAGGATTGGTTTCTTCTAAAAAAGTTTGTATTTCTCACCGCTTTTTCTAGAATTAGTAGGATGTAACTAGTTATTCCTCCAGTTTAACACTTGTTTGATGGCTGTGTTCAAATGCAAGGATTGGGGGTGTGTGGGAAAAATCAACCCTTTTTCATTTATCTGCGGTTTTGTATTGTCACCATTTTCTATGAGCAATTAATATATTCCTTATTAAATTTAAAGTACTTTATTTAGAGGATCTTGCCAGTCAGTATTCTTTGATGATTTGGCTCTCTTTAGATCAAAGGACGTGCCTAATTCAGGCAGTGCAGCAGTGAGTGAGGTTGGAGAAGCACTGCAGTTTTTATGGCATTCACCTGAACATTTTTCAATTTGGTCTTTCTATGTCCAAAGTATTGGCTATGCAAAATTGATATTTTCAGCTTCCAATAATGAAGTCATCACCCCAGCCACTGTTTCTTGAGAGAACCCAGATTCTGTAAATGATATTGTTTTCTGTAGTTTCTGTTG
Organism: Oreocharis arfaki; assembly: GCA_013398015.1. Classification (NCBI taxonomy): domain Eukaryota; kingdom Metazoa; phylum Chordata; class Aves; order Passeriformes; family Paramythiidae; genus Oreocharis; species Oreocharis arfaki. The sequence goes on along the minus strand of VZRR01014170.1, from coordinate 35,607 downwards.
CTTCCTGCTCTTAAATAGAGAACCTGTAGCTAGCATTTTGCCATGTTTATTGATGCTGATCTTTAATATCCACGTATTTTTGAAGGTCTTTGTTTTTTCTGAAGTACAGCTTGATTGTAATCTTGAGATTAATAACCATTTTGCTCTTTTGCCCCATTTATATACCCAGTGTCTTTGGTTACAAAGGAAGGAGCAGAGAGCTCATTTCAGCTGTTTATTACTGGTGTTCTCAGCAGCACTGTTTATTTTCATTTTCAGTCCTAAACCAAAGAAGCAGTTATGTGTTAGCAGAGCAGGAAAACATCATAAAATATTGGGTGCTTGGCTGATTAGATAGTATTTGAAGACCATTCTGCAGAAATATGAAATTAAGGAACTGCATTTGCAAAGGTTGTAGTTTGTCATTGAGAGCCATGTTTAAATCAGGTACTCCTGAAAGATGGAGACCGTAAATGCACAGGCATATGAAACATATGAAAAATCATAGCTGTAATTGCCTTAAAAGATATAGTTTGACTTAATGGCTCCTGGCCATTTGTATAAGATACTGAAATAATGATAACTGAAAATACTTATTTGGACATAAATGAAGATAGTGTGCTGAGCAGGTAACTTACAGAAGTTGCAGAAAGATCTCTTAACATTTTTTTTGCCTTACATGCTAGTTCTTTAAATTCTTTTTCTGACTGTAGCTTCAACTTTTGGATTTTTTGTTGTTGTTGGTTTTGGGTGTTTTGTTGATGTTATTGAGCTTGAGGAATTTGTTTTTAATGCTTGTTGGATTTCAGAATGATAGGGGAAGGCTGTTTCTCACTATGTAGAACTTGTAAAAAATAGGGCAAGTCTTTTATATGCCAAGTTGCAAAGAGTAATAACTCTTAATTCCCAGGCTGTGTTTTTGCTCAACTTAAAAATTAATTTGAAATAGCTTTTCTCTTCAATGTTTCATATTCTGTTGTGTGTGTGCTTTCTTCTCAGGTTCCTAGCAGAATACCATGATGATTTCTTCCCAGAATCTGCTTATGTAGCTGCATGTGAAGCCTACTACAGTACTAAAAATCCTCGGGCAATCTACTGAAGCTATTAATAAGGATTAAATCCTACTATACATAGCCCATGACAATGCTATTCTGCTACACGGCTACAAGATGAAAAAGGAATTAAAACAACTTCTAGAGTTGAAGACATTGGAGAACATCTTTGTGATGGTTGGATTACTTAGGAATGGAGAACTACTTTTCTGAGATGTGTGTAGACAGTGTTGTGAGTCACTTAGAGGATTGGATATAAATCTGACTCCAGATGAATGAAGAAGCCTTGTTCTGACTTTTACTGCATGGGAGTAATAAAAAGCAAAGGAGGCAAAAGCAGATGCATTGGCAACAGGACATTTTCATGAAGATAAATCACCATGCTGTGTTTCATTGTAGCTCAGCCTCTCCTGCCTGAGAACTAAGACATGACTAAACAGTTACATGAAGAGAATGTGTAACTGGTATCTTATGGATTGTTTTCCTCACAAATTACATTTCGTTTGTGGAACTGTCCTGATAGAAAGGATTGCTTAATTGTAAGGGTGGCTTTGCTATTTGGCTAGTGTGACATCTGCCTCAAAAATGACTTTGTTGCTTGAATGAAAGATGTGTTGCTGACTTTGCATTTTGCAAAGGTGTATATAGCCCTTTCATGGTAAAGCTGGCAGGGTTCCAAGCAGACCATACACTGCCAGGGATTCAGCGTTTACCTGGCAATAAATGATTTCCAGAGCCATTATGAAAGAACTGATTTTCTACAAGTAAATGGGAAAGTCAGTGAAGTCATCGCAGTTTAATTGGCAAACACTTCTTCTCTTAATAAAGTTCACAGTGGCTGCTGTGTGGATGTGTGATTTTGACTGTCTAAAACATCTTGTTTGTGCTTAATTAGTATTTTTGAGGGTGCTAAGTGTGCGTATAATGAGAGGAGGGAGCACTGACAACATATGGAGAGGAGCCCTTTCTATATCATTGGGTGTTCTTCTGCAGACTTGAAGGATGTCTCTTTAGACTGTTTTAGACACTTTGGCTCTGGAAATAGCAACTCGGTGAGAACTGAGTTCCTAGAAATCTGACAACACATTCAGTAGAAATTAATTGAAACATGATTCTTGTCATTGAAACCGCATGCAGGACTTAGAACAGTGGCCTTCAAAATCCTTGGCTATATCAAGACAGACACAGATTTTAAAAGCACTGAAGGAAAACAGGACTCTGGCTTACAGACTGCTGTATTAATCACTCTGTAATGTTTCTCGGTGCAGAAAACCACCACCTGTAAAGCAGAACTCAAGTCTCCTCACAGATTTGCAGAAACTGGTAATTTGGAGGAATCATCTTTCAAACATAAATGGCAAGCTTATTAGTCTAAGAGGCCAAAAGAAATGTGAAATCTGCTGTTGACATTCATTGTCACTTTTCAGAGTGCAGTGGTGTGCTCAAGCTTTTGAACTCAAAAGATAAGGATTACCTGGGTTTTAGTAATTTAGGTTCTCCTTTTTAGAAAAAATTCCATGAAGAGTTTGTTGAACTCAGTGGTTGTTAAACCAGTGTTTGGCATGGATGCATGCAGATGTAGTGATTGTTAATTCCAAAGATTACAATTTAGCAGCACTACTCTTTTTTAAACCTGTTTCTCTTGTACCAAGAAAACCCCACATTTGTAACCTTTCATTGTTCTCAAATGACGAAAGTTTTGAATCTCTAGCAGAATCCATTTACATCAAAATTTTGCCAACATGTTTCATTCTAGGTTTAAACCCTGTTTCTCTAAAAGACAATTCAACAAAATATGAACAACCTATCTAACATGAGATTAGTCTAGGAATGCTGCCTCAAACTTCAACCTTAATCCTTTCTATTGTAAGAATACTCTTATATAATAGGGCAGATCGGGTTTTGTTCCATTTTTTGCACCTGTGAGTATAAGACAAGTTATGAACAGTTTAAACCCTATTGTGTGACTGTGTTTAACTGTTGAAATGAAAATTTCTGTATGAAGGGATCAGGAGTACTGTTGGTATTGGGTTGTGGACATGCTCAAAAGATGTGAGGGGGGAAAAATTCTGACAGTCCAGTTATAGTGTAGTCTTCATGTGAACAGACTTTTTCATAAAATTCTCTGGATATAATATTACAAACTATCTTACTCTCATAACAACCAAAAACTTCTCCAAAGTTGCACCTCTTTGTGCTTCTTGACACTTCTAATTGATGTAACTTTCATATTTGAATTTTAAAAGTTTAGGTTTATATATTCAATTACAGTAATGTGCAACTTGGACATCCCCCTTTACTGTCACTCTTCATTTACTGCATTCATGGTTTTATACCTAATTTTTAAGGTTTTTTTTGAGCTGCAGCAGTGGGAGACACTTGAAAAAACTTGAACCAGATTGCATAAGAGGGGCAGTTCTTACTAGTCTTAAAATACATAGAAACTTAGGAGAGTGGGCCCCAAAATTCACTTGGAATGTAATGTTCAAGGGTTCTTGTGGCTAGGGAAGCTTAATAGTGTAGTTGTACAGCCATTGTGAATCTGGAACTCTTTGAATGCCCTTGACTGATCGGATACTTGATGGGATCCACATCTATCTGCGATGATGAAAGATGCACTTAGCTGTTTGTCAGTATTTAGTTGCTCTTCGTAGAGTTACTCATACCATGTTTTCTAACCTGATTCAGTCAAAATGGCATGGATTAGCTGGAGGAGTATGAAACCCTGACTGAAGAAGGCTACGAGAGCCTTCGGAGGAGCAGGTCTGCCAGCAGAGACAGTGTCCTGCAGCGCAGGAGCCTAGCTGAGGAAGCAGGTTAGTGGGCAGTGGTAGTTTATACCAACATACCTGTTTGTGCAAGTCACACGTGCTCTGTTTCCAAGGGAAGGCAGTTTTGTTGGTGTATTTCAGGGAATTATCCCAGTGTAATTACAGTGCATACTTAACACTGCTAAGTCTGCACCGAAGGTGAGTCCTGCACTTAACCTTCAAGAATGGGGTGCTCCCACAGAGGGTGTGGTGTCAGATTTTGGATATGACTGTTTTTGGGAAAAGGCAGAGAAGAACAACTGCAGCCTAGGTTTAGAAGCAGGTAAATGCAACTGATAGGTGGGAAGAGAGCTGCCCCCTGCATACCCAAGGTGCTTGGGCTGAACTCATAGCACTGATTTCAGTACCTGCTCTTGATTCTGGCACAGGAAGGTGCTTGAGGAACTTTACATGGTGCCACAGGACTATGAAACTGACCTCATGTAAAGTACTTTACATAGACAGTAAGGATTACCAAAGAAGAATAAACAGAATATAACTTTATTATTATTCTGGTTTTTTCCTGATTTTAAGCTTGATTCTGTACCTGTCATCCTTAAGAAAACAAAAAAAAAGAAGAAAATCATACTATTCTTTCAAGTGCACTATCTAGAATTGCCGTGTTGCCTTTCCTTTTGCTATTGTGTTTTTCAAGCTCCTGTTTCAAAGCTCAGGCTTTCATGGGGTGTCCTTTTCCGCTGAGATGATGGACACAAATGCGACCAAGTGCTAGTTTAGAATATGTTCCTACATGGCCTGTTCTGAAAGGAAGCTTATGCACGTGTTAGGGTTTCCCTTGGCACTTGATGTGGGCTAACAGCGAGTGTGTCGTCACCTGTTACGTCAGGAATGTTTGATGGGATCTTGTCAAACACTAGTGTAGGACAAGCTTGCTCTTGATTATGCTGAGAGAAGTGTCTGCAGTCAAGGAGGAAATAAAAAGCTGATTGGAAATAAAAAGCTGTTACTGCTTTTCATGTTTATATCATCAAAAGTGTTAGCAACACATTTGGGAAGAATGCCAGGGAGATTGTTATTGGAGTTAAAATGTATATGTGTATATTAAATCCTTCATTTTGTGAAAGTTATACATTTTTTCCGCTGCCATCTTAAGTATGTCTTAAGGTGCCAGTGGAGAAAAGCATGTACTGGGGTGGAAGTAAGCTGCTCAAGGCAGGGGGAAGGAAGGAACATGTATTATCCTTAGCCAAGTCCCAAGTCAAGCCTTTATTGTGGTAGTTGGCTGTAGGAAAGCACAATGTTGACAGCTCTTGGGCAGAGAGCCTTGTCTTAACTTTGGGCTGGTGCATGTCTGGTGACTTTTAACTTCTTGACCAATAATGGGCAGAAAGTAAGATTGCACTTCAGAGCACACAAAGGCTAGTCTAAATTCAAGGATAAAATGACAAATAGCCACAGCACAAGCATGCTTTGGCTAAATGTGTTATGTTTTTGTCCTGTGTACTGTAGAATCTTTGTGATGGCACTTAATTACATTAACAAGTCAAGATACCTGTTTAGTTTTTTACATTAATACATCTCAGTGTCACGAGGTTCCCAGGAGCAACAGTTCTAAATGGTGTGTTACATTCATTGTGCATTGGACCATAATTGGTACGACCTTGATGTGTTTACAAAGTCAATTTTTTCACTTGCTTATGAAACAACGAATTTTGAGAGATTTTTCAGCTTTTTGTGTAGCTGTGTGTATTTTCTGTATGAAATTGGTGAACACAGGTACTACACTGCTATAGTCGGAGGTAGAGACGCTACAGTACTTCTGTGTCAATTTTTGGTATTTTTTTCTTTGATGACAACATCCCCTCCCCCCAACTCCTAAACCAAAGTTTGGAATATATGTGGCTTCAGGAAAATGTTATCTGCAATGACTGAGTGGCAGATGTAGATGCTTACTAAGATCTAACTCAGTGCATCCTCCCTATTGCATGCATTATGTATTTTCCCCATCTAACTCATAGAGCAGATTGACTTCTTTGCATTAAGGCTAAAGATTATAGCAAGCTGAATAAAATCAGTGAAGTATAAACTTGTGCTCAAACATGAAAAGAAGCCTGTCAAAAAAAAAGAATGAGGGGGAAAATGAAGTGCATATTGTTCCTGCTGTCTGTCAGTTGGGAGTGGTCGCTTATATCATGTGAACTGGGCAACAGCCTGAAGAGAATGAACAAATCTCAGATGCAAATTGATAAATCCCACCACTAATACAGACCTTTAAAAATGCATTCCAGGGAACAGAATAATTTCTCTGCCATTTTGTTGGTAGAAATGGTGGGAAGTTTTGATTTAAAATAATTTAAAATAAATTACTTTCTCTCTTAACCAGTATAAGATACTGGATCTAATTCTGGGGAAAGAAACACAAGTATTAGAGCATTGAATCATACAAATATGTTCTTGGGGATATTTCAGTGTGATGCCAGAAAATGGAGTGTGTTTATATAGCAAGAAATGTAGAGATAAACATGTTTAGTTCCTGGAAAAATGAACACCACCACTTCCATTACATCAGTAGTGTGCAGGTTGGGCTTCTAACAGATAATGTCAAGTAGATGTGCAATTTATTAAACATTTTTTAGTCTTTAATTATAAGCTATTAATAATTGCCAGTCTGATAATTAGGTTAATGATCTTTAAAATCCTTGAAAAAAAGTATCTCCCAAGTATTTTCTATCTTTACTCCCTTCTTTCCTTGCTTGTATTTTTTCTATTAGTCTGAAAAGTTACGAAAAACATGCTTATGAGGTTCATGGAGAGAAGAATGATTCCGAGTCAGACTAAGCAAGTCTGAGCACATCGTTTTCTTAATCATTTACATGTTTCTGATTCGTTCTGAGGTACAATTATCACATCTGTATAACATGTAACTAGGTTTTTATTTCTAGTCTTGAAAGTAGAGCCAAAATGAGAGTCAGGTGAATTGAATGGTGTAAATATCTGGGTGAGTTAATGGATAATTTAAATATGCCTGAAATTAGTTCTATGGTATGTATTTAAACGGTGGGGGTCTTTTTGCTTTATATGTGGCTTTCTGATTCTGGTTACCTGATGCCAGGCATTATAAATGAGGCCCTTTCTCTAAAGAGTAAAATTGATAAAATGTTAACATGACTAATCAAAACATCAAATTTTGCCATAAATTTAAATTCAAACATAGAAATGCTACCATCCCATGTTACAAGCAAATAAACGTTCTGCCCTTTTTTTTGCAGAAGCTTCTTAGAAATGGAGTATATGACAAATCTGCTGCCGCGTGGCTGGCCTGGTGAAGGTGGTGTTCTCAGCAGCAGGACTAAGGTAACCTGCAGCTCTCCACAAAATGCCTCCAGCCCATGCAGAGGGTGCTTGTGTTCTTCCACTGGCGGGCTGGGGGCATTGGTAAGCACACAATGAGAGAGTCCCTAGATGGAGCAAACCTTCACAAGTTGTCTCTTATGTTTGTATTTCAATGACAGCAGTACAGCAAATGCTTGCATAGTTGATACTTAGTAAGAGTTTTCATGGCTTACCTTCTGTTTTGTAGGCTGCTGAGTTAAGAAATCTAAAGTAGTTCTGTTTAGGTTTCACATGCGTATTTGAGTAGGAGGTAGATTTTACTAATTGTTTTTAATCAGATTAATGAGGATTTTATTTTCTGTTGCTGTGAGTGACTACTGCAGTGATATAGCTTCTTTGGCACCAGAGATTTGAACATTATTTTAAAAATTAATTTATTGAAAACAGGGTGAGTAGTAACTAATTGGACATTTCATAAAGATTTTGTTTACTGGCAGATGGATGATATGACACATATAATGTATATGCAGTATTGCCAGCTCTAGGCATTAGAAATCATGAGTCAGACCCTTAAAAGTCTTGAAAGTGGTTAAGAAAATGTGACAATTAACTTCTGTTCTTTGGGTCCCTAAGGTAACATGAGTCAAGCTTGCGACAAGACTTGCTTGAGACTTTAGGAAGGAAAACTGAGGGTTTTGACTAATTACATCTTTTAGAGATGGAGCTTTAGGAAAAAAACCAAAAACCAAAATGAACACAAAACCTTGCAAGACTGGCAATAAAAGGATGATTTGGCAATGCTCTAATAGAGCAGGATGTCATTAATCTGAAAATAATCATAGACTGAATTTATTTGTGAACATCTGTGCAAACATAACACAAGCCTTGGATAGTGAGGTTTTCCGGGAAGGACAGTTTTATCTGCTAATCTACAAAACAGGCTGCCTTTGCCAAAGGCATAAACCTAAATTTGTAGATTCAATTTTTTAATTGTTTGGAATGACAATTAATAAAATGAGAGAAATTGTTTACCATAGTAACAGAATTACCCTGTGTGTGATGATGAAGTTGATGAAGTCATGCATCAAAGAAAATGAGAAGCAAGATGAAAACTCCACTGTTTCTATATGATATGTGCAAATTTCATATATTGTTTATGTTGTTAGACCCACTCATTGAATTATTTGTCCCTCTTGTTGTGACTAGATAACAAGTTGTTTCTGTAACCTTAGGCCCAGCTCTGTCAAGAGTAGTAGGTATCTAAAGAAAAATCTAGGCTGAGATCAGATAAGCTGAAGGGAGCAATCCACAAATCCTTTATTTTTCTAAATCTAGCATAGCAATCTTTATGGCTGTAGTTGCCTAAGTTTTTTCCAGTAAAGTTATTTAGATATTGAAAAGACATTCTGAGCTTTTAGCACCACTGGCAGGCTTGCAAGGCCTTGAGGGATGTACGGACCAGTTTTGCACTTGCATCTCCTGGAGGACCAATGGCAGTGCAGCCCATGGTACAGCAAGAGCAGCTGCTGTGTCAAGAGGAGCAGGCTGGAAATGCTGCAGTACGTCCTTTAGATACACTGGTTTAAAGATTGATTAGACAATGGGAGATCTGGGTTTGGTACCTACTCCACCTCAGAAGTTTTGCTATGCACTCTACAGACCCTGTTGCCCGAGGCCTCCTTTGAGACTGCCCCTAACAATGTCTCCCTGCACAGGAAGGGCCTACACAGGAAGGAAGGATTCTCTTTCTCATTGACCTCTAGAGAGTGTTATTTCCACTTGCTTGTTCTGATTTCCTCATACAGCTCTTGGATTCCTTTTTTTTTCTCCTTTGCACACTTTAAGGACAGCCTTGCCACCAGCCTGCTAGCAGATAAGGAAGTAATTGGTCGGAGAAATACCAGGCCCAGGTTGTGAGCATTTGGAGTGGGCCAAAGTCCCACTACAAATCTGAAATTTTGGGTTCTTCTGGTAAAGAGCCAAGACAAGCCCCCACCCTACCAATGCCCTCAAACTTTTTTTCTGTTGCTGCTAAAGCATGTAGGGTAGGATTCAGCCCAACAAATAGGGATGATGGATATGAGATACCCTTGTCTGAACAACTTCTGCAGTCCTTGGAAAGAAGTAGTACTTCCAGGGTGTGGCTGATCTTGCCCTGAAGTGGGTATGGAGCATAGGCTATTGAGCCATGATGCCTGCTCTCTGCTCATAGAGAATCTAGAGTCAAGAGCTTGACACAGATGCATAGGCATGCATTTACATGAGGGAGTCCCTCCCTGTACTATTAATTATACATTTAAACCGATTTGGAGCATTCTAGAGCTTTTACTTCATGGTTTTGCATTCCTTTATTTAGGGTATTTTTGTAAATATAAATCATTCTTGCTCCAAGCCCAGGAGAGGTTGGCTGTTTTTCTATCTAGTTGTTATTACAAGTTCATTCAGACACTTGTGGCACAAGAAGAAAGATAGAAACTTGGAAAAAATAAATGAACTAAATGTGGGAAAAAGAACTATTATTTGTGGAGGAAGAGAGCTGGTAAGTAACTGGTTAATGTGTGCACAATGTGCAGTTGAAAGCAGGCAAACAACAAGCACAGAGTAGGTAGGATCAACACTATGCTTTTACCTGCCTCTCCTGCAACATTTAGCCCACGGTTGCTGGTGTCATGCTGGCAAGTGCAGGCAGTCAGTGAAACCTGTGCCTTCTCAGATCCTGCAGCAGAGACCCTATGCACAACACCCCACAGCAGTTCTTGCTAAAGCACTGTGAAAGCTAGTGCTGCTTAGGGAGAAATAAAACCCAGCTCAAACATCCTTCTTGTGGTAGGACTGCATTCTTCAGTCCCATACCAATCACAGTTTTTAATTGCTCACATCAATCATTGCTTTTCTGCTCAGGAGCCTGTGATGCAAAACCAGTAGAGGGTGCAACCTGGGTTCAGTTTTGCCACTTTTCTCACCTAGCCTCTTGTGTCAGTGTGAGAGCAGCCGTGCTTTTTGTACTTCATGGATTGAAGCCATGTGTGGGGATTTAAGTAGTCAATGACACCTTAGGCATGGGTAGCAACACACAGACTGCCTTGTTGTGAGGCTGTCCTTGTCTACTTCCACCTGGCTTGGAGGGAAATTGCCTCTGGGTTGGTGGCTAGAAGAGACTTACTGTAAGGCAGTGTTTAGATTTGGGAGAATAGCTGGTGAATGAGGTGGGGGTGTGGTTCATATGGTGCTGTGAAAGGGATTGAGTACAGCAGCACGGGGTTTTATGTGGCTTTCCTTAGGATTAGCAGTAGGTTGGTGTTTAGGCCACTTATGAAGCTCTGATGAAGAGACTGCAGGACATTGATAGGAGTTCTTTCTGAATATACATTTTTCTAAATATTTTATTTCTGTCCTTAAGCTTGAGGCCACGCAAATTCTAGTCTTTGACACTGTGTTTGTCATTTGCACAGACATTTGGGTGAAAAACATGACACTACATTTTGAAGCAGTGTTTCAATTCTCGCTGTTATGCTCTGTTTTTTTAATATGTAAACAATTTTGAATTTAATTTATCCTTAGGCTATGTTAAAAAAAAAAAAAAAAGAAAAAGATGCAGCAACACTTTTATTTGGAATCAGTTGAACCCTAACTTAGCTGTTCAAATGCTTGGTTACTTTAAGAAATAGGCTTGTGAGTAGTCATCAGAGCTCACAAGTCTCAAAACCCCAATTCTGCTTTCTAAAGTCCATGTGGGGCACCTGTGTACTGAGCATAGATGAAAGGAAACGGTAAGAAATCGAGCTTCCTGCATTGAAGAGGTTTGATGGAGTCTTGCTTGTCCAGAGTAGAGCGCTCAATGCCTTGGCGAACAGGCACTGAGGGTTTCATTGTAGGGGTGAAGGTGGAAGTCAGTGTTATGGGCCAAGAAGGCAGAAATGCAAAGGAACTGCTCAGAAATAGGGTGAACAAGTGGAGCTTGTGGATGTGTAGAACATGCTTTTCAAACTGTGATGGATGTAGGCTTCTCTCTCACTACAGATGAAATAATGAAAAATTCATAAGGACAAGAAACTCATTTTCTGGGACAGTAGAGGTGCAATTAGATTAATATTTAGAAGATTGTAGTCCCCACCTGGGATTTGAACTCTGGATTAGAAGATTAAAACTGGATCACCATATGCTGCTCAATCTCTGTGTGTAATTTGGTAGTTGTTCCTCTAAATAATTAATTAGATAATGCTCCCTGTCAAGTAATCAGTTTGGGGTTCACTCGAGGAGAAGTAATATAAAGTCCATCAAACCAGAGAGGATTTTATTAGGACAACCAAGATTAAAGTTTCAAACTCTAAATGAGGACTTCTTAATTATGCTGTTCCACTGCAGAGGGAGAAACATATAGAGTATTGAAAGATTATAGAAGTCACCTCCATTTCCTTTGATTTCATCTCAGAGCAGAACAAGAAGAAAATTCACATCTTCCTCCTAGAAAAGTGAGTTTGACAAGCTTTGTGGAGTTATGAGTGGCAGACCTGAAAGCACAAAAGGCAAATCAGTCAAAATATTTTTTTTTTAAAAATTCTCTCTCCTAGTTTTGATGACACCATTTCCTTGAATTCGGGGTTGTGTTAGGTATTTCTTCAGTCATCTTGTAACATTTATTGTGCTTCAGCTGAAATGATACAGAGCAAAATGAAGTCAGCACTTTTGATAAATAACTTGGAAGTTGTAAGTACAGGTGGCTGTAAGGACAGGGAGATGCACATACTTGCCATCCCCGAATACTGGGATTACCAGTGGTCATCCACTTGCCAGAGTGGAGTGTTTTCTGTACTGTCATCTCATGGTGACACTGAACAAGGCACAAGGTAATGTGCACAGCAAGGAAGGCTCTGGTTGATTAGGCTATCCAACATTCTCTATGTTCTCTGCTTCGTGGTGGAAACTGTTATTTTTAGAGAGTGTTATCCTAGCGGAGAAAGATGTATGTGACCAGCATTAGACTCCTTTTTATAGTGTTTAATTAATTAATGCCTAATGTTTGGCTGGAATTATTAAAGAATTAGTTTGCATTTTTTTTCTGGAAGAACAGAAGTTGCCCCTTACTTCTGAAGTTTTATACCAAGAAAGCATTTATAAGGAAGCATAGAAATATTGAGCTAGTTCTCTTTCCATCCTACCTGGAGGAAGAGGAGATAAGGAATAGGAATTCCAGGTCCTCTTCTGATGGTAAAATTCTGTATCTTTGAGCATGCAAAGGTAAGCAGCTGTCATTATGATGAGTTGAAAGTAAGTATTTATTATGCTGTGGATAAGTCCTATAAATCTGAACTTCCATGCAGTATGTACAGAAGTATGCTATATATAGAAGTGTGTATACTGTCTTTACAGTACAGGAAATACAGAACTCTTCGTTATGTAAGCAGTCATATAAAACCAGATATGCTTCAACATGGGTTGAAGAGAAGCCCAACAAACTTGGTTCCTTTCTTTGGTTCATTTGTACTTTTACTAGGTGAAGGAGAAAACTTTCTGCAAAAATCTGAGACTTTCAACAAAGGAAATCCAATTTAAACAATTTCTTAAAAAACCCCCACAGTAATAATTGCAGTTTTGATAAAAAAACCCTGAAAAATCAGAAACCAAAGTGACTATGAGGGGTAAAATAGCAAAGTGGGGCTCACTGGGGGTTAGTGTTGAGCCTAATACTCACTTCTGTATAAATGACCTAAAATAATAAGAGAAGAAGAAAACTTACACATCAATCAAATTCACAGATGGTATCAAGAGGCTTCAAAGAAAGCAGAGACAACAGATAAACCACTAAATAAACTAGAGAGTTTAGAGAAAAAAGGAGCATTCAAGGACAAGATGCAACTTTGATACGTGAGGCTCTTCTGTGGATTAAGAGAAGGCTAAAAATGCAAATGTGTTCACAGAAGATCATGGACTCTGATTTCATCAGGAGACAGGGACAGTTTTATATAACTGCACCTCACATCCTGTAACCAGGGGTGATTAGTTTAAATTCTATTCTAACAGCAGTTTTTGGTCTTACGAGCTCTGTTCTTGAGGTCTGCAGAGAGGCTTCAGGATTTTGTTTCCAGATGCTACTGGTTTAAAAGAGCAAAACTTTTTGAATCTGTCGTTCCCAGTTTTGTCAGTACGTGTGTTTTAAAAGGATGAGGTTTGGCTGGAGTTATGTGTTTTGACAGTGGTGGGAAAGTCGCCCTTTACCAAAAGCTTAAACAAAATCAATTTGCCGGTGAAACTTGTTGGCTTCGCATCCATGTTTGATGTGGTGGGTCTGTGTGTGGCTAAATGTGCCTTTATCCACCTGTGTCTTATGTTTGCTTCCAAATCCGCAACATAACCTCCTTGTTTTGATTTGGCACACATAGGGCTGGTTGGAAAAGCTGTTGTATTTAGCACAGGGCTATAAAACTGTATGAGTTTGTTATCCTTGGATAAAGACAAGCAAATAATATTCTGCCAGATGAGCAGGAAGCCAAGAAACAGATGACCAAACTGATTTCTGGGTAATAAAGGACATTGCCTGAAAAAGGGCACTAGTACTTATAAAAGAAAAAAGATTATTTTGCAAGCAGCCTTTCTCTGATTATCAGAGAAATACAGATGTAACTTGACTGCAGGGACAGGAAGAGATGAGGCTTCAGCACAACCCTGGAGTCTCTGTGACCACCAAAAATATCCAAAAAAAAGTAGTGAAAAAACTGAGGCGGTGATTCAGATGTTGCTATTTTTTTATTTGATTTTCTATATAACTTTGTTTCATGCGCTGGCTGAATAATGTGATTTTTTTTATTTTTAGACAAAAGTTGGCAAAATTTTATGTGCTTCTATTTTTGTGAATCCCTGAAAAATAAAACAATAAACCAATATATCTGCAAAGGTAGTTGTATGTATCAGAAACTTGGGAAGTATTTTAGTGGGAGTATGGAGGAAATCAGGCTGTGAAATGAAGCTTCTCATGGTCTAAGATTATTGTCATCCTCCCAGGCAAGGGTGTGCACGTTACTGTGTGACAATGTCTAAGGCTGTGGGCAGCCACTGCAGTGGCCATGTGAAGTTGGGTAGTTACTTAGGAAATAAACAAATAGGGTTCATGTTATTATTAGTTGTAGTAATAATATTATTAGTAATATTACTATAATTATTCATTATTTTTATAGTTTATTATAGTTTGACAAATAGGCAAAGCACTGTTGTTGCAGGAATGAATACACCTTTGCATTTAACATGGTTATCTGAAGGGCTGGTGGAGGGCAAGGCAAGTCTGGTAGCTCAGTCTGAAGGGCCTGTGGTTCAGGTCTGCCTTTATTATCCCAAATTCATACAGGTTTGAGGACCCCTGACTGGGACTGTGTAATTTCACATATTAAACCCTAAATTTTGATCCTTACTTGCCATTCCTTAAGCTGGTTCTTCAGACGTACAGATTTTCATACTTCTGTTCACCAAGTATCGTATATTTTGTTTCTGTGCACACAAACAGCTGTTAGAGCAGCAGTTAGAAACGGAGCCTCTATACTTCTGATCAAGTTTCCCAGTCACTGGTTAAAAAATTAGGCAGCTTGTCTCTAGTCCACTGATTCTTTAATTGCTTTTTGCCCAGTAACATGACTGCAACAGGAAGGGAGAGGAACATCCTGAGCATAAAAACTGCAGCAGGATGGTTGGGATAGCAAGTAAGACTTGTACTCAGTGATTTGGCTAAAAAGGAAGCCTCCTGCTTCCCTGTCACACGGGCAATGACTTTCCTCTATGATACACAGGGCTGAGCACAATGTACAGCTGCAGTGCAGGAGAGGACTCCAGGCTAGAAGTTCCAACCTGATGCTAATCACAAAAATCGTCGAGGTTAGAAAAGACCTTTGAGTCCAGCCATAAGCCTAGTCCTGCCAAGTCCACCATAAGCCCTGTCCCTAAGTGCCACATCTACACATTTTTTAAAAATATCTTGAGGGACGGTGACTCAACCACTTCCCTGAGCAGGCTGTTCCGGGCCTTGACAAACCTTTTAGTGAAGCTATTTTTCCTAATACCCAATCTAAACGTCCCCTGGCATGACTTGAAGCTAATGTAACTGTGACTCACGTGTGGCCACACGAGTGCTGGGCTCAGGCGGGAACCTCTCTGCAGTGTCTCTCAGCGAGCCCTGGAGCCTCCTTGCTCCCAGCTCTGCCTGCTACAAATCCAGTGGAGGTGGCACTCAGCAGCCAGGCTCCAGGAAGGCAGACACTGCGATGGCTGCTGCAGCAAAACCTGCATCCCTTAACACAATATAACCCTTCCATCTCTGACTTATAGTGGAAATAATGTAGAAGTGATGCAAATACCAGCAAGTTACTCAGGCAATGCAGTAGCAGAAGGAAGGTGAGGATAGCAGACCTCTCTACAATTGCATTTGCTTTTCGTTCTTCACAGCAATGGGACATCTCTACAGTGGGACAGAAATTTTCCCTATTTCGAGGATGCCACTTTTTCCAATGCAATTTTTTGTTGTTTTCCTCCTCAAAACCTTTCTCGTGTTCCATGTCTTCTGGGTGCTCTGTGGGCCATGCAGCTTTGCCTGTGGGATATCCATGCTTGCCTCCCTCGTGATGGTGGGGAAGGAACATAGGCTGCAGAGGAGCCACAGAGGAGTGGGGCTGGTAGGATGGATGTGGCCTGACAAACCTTGTTCTCAGTCAACACACCACATTTTTGAGCCAGAGGTTATGAATATTGACCTTTTTTGTGTTATCTGGAAATGGCTGCTGCAAGACTCCCAGTTCATCACAGCGTTGGCGTGTCACAAGCATGGACTTGGTGTACTCTTGCTTCTGCACAGCATGAAGCTCAAGCTCCTGCAGGATGAACCTCATTTCTGCAAACCTCTATAAACATTTGGTTGTACATTCTTAAATGTACTTAATTCTGTGATAACTGTAATTCTGTAACTCTATTCCATCATATGTTATAGAAGGAGTTTGACCACTAGCTAGCTTTTGAAGTACAGCTTTACAATATAATGGCTGAACTGTTGAAATTATAATTTCATCTTTAGTGATAAAGGACCTCTGGATCTGCCAGCCTGAATGATTTCATGTGCTTGTTTGGCCTACAGCTGTTAATAGATTTCAAAATCACCATTTTGAAAAAAATCCCAAGGAAGATTTTTTAATTGCAGATTAATTTTTCTTATTTTGTTTTTCTCTGGTGATTATAGCAAGTCTAACTGGTTTCAATTTATTTAAAGTATCTTAACTTGGCAGGACAACATAATCATAACATACAGGAGTTTTCAAATATGAAAAAAATGCAAATGCTTATTGTGAAAAAAAATCTTATTTATTTCAAATTAAGTGACAGGCTTTTCTCATATATTTAACGTAAGCTTTAAATCACTAACTAGGGGCTACCTTTAAAATATTGCATAATTAAACAAATCTGAGAAGGTTCCAATTATTTTACTGGAATTTGAAATGTATTTCATGCTTTCTAAAATGTTTTCTCAATAGAATGGCTTCTTCTTATAAAATAGCAGCTGGGAGTAGGGAGCAGTGAACCCATATTAAATCTGAGTTGATCTATATTCTTCAGAGATGCACTGCATTATTTTTAAATGATGAATTCATGGCAACACTATAATCTCACCAGAACTACTGGATCACGTTGTTCTAAGGCTTTCTGTGTTTTATGAAGTCACTGCCTCTCAGTCTAAGTGCATGATTCTTTTAATTGGTCTCCGTATAAAAGCTGTCAATATCTTTAGAGTTACAGGCATAAGCACCCTGACATAAAAGCATATACTCCTCTTGTTTCGGAAAAATGATCTCCTTTTCTGAATATTTTGCCAGAACCTCTTACAAAGAGTGAACATGGAATCAGCAGAAACTCCATCAAATGATGATGTCTTTGCCCTCTCAATGGGTGATGTGCTTGGGAGTGAGAGATTTTCAAAAGGTTTCATGCTGTGTCAGTGTCTGAAAGCTCAGGTTCACAAAAGCATTTCTCATTGGTCTAGAAATCTCAGACAATCTCTTTGTTTTATCTGCTAGATGGTCTTCAGCCCTGCTGAAACATCCTGAACATAAGGTAGGTAGGTATTTCTGGTTCTGTACTGTAAAGATGAGGTCTCCAAGAAGTATCAGATAATGAAAGAGAAGTAATTTCATCTTTGGAAATGAAGAGATTTATCGGGTTTTTTTTCAAAGTTCAAGTATTTTCAAGCTTTGAACATCAAGTGCTGTATTTTATATATCTCTCTATATATCACACTCCTTTACTGAGCGTGTGACCGAGCACTGGAACAGGTTGCCCAGAGAGGTTGTGGAGTCTCCCTAACTGGAGGTATTCCAGAACTGTCTGGATGCAATTCTGTGCTCTGGGATGATCCTGCTTGAGCAGGGAGATTGGACCTGATGACCCACTGTGGTCCCTTCCAACCTGACTGATTCTGTGATTTGTGACTTATGATGCTTGCTTAGTGTCGTAAATATATTGAGCAACTCAGCTGAGCAAGGCAGAGCCACCACAGAAAGGCTCCTAAAATAATGACAATTTTACGTGCTGGATATTTTGGGGGGATTGTTTGGTTAGTTTGACGTAAGATAAGTTCGAAGATTACAAAGAATAAGTGGTCTAACTTCAGCAGGAATTTAAATGTAACAGAAATCTCTGTCTGAGCTTCCTCAGTGACACTCCAGCTGGGACACTGCCGTTCCATGCAAGTATCAAATATCTTCTTAGAGCAAGTTGTGAAAAACTGGCCAGAAAAACCAGTAGACTGGCACTGGTAGGCTTGATCTTTAAATTATTGCTTTTCCAAATAATGCTGGATCTAGAGGGCTGTCAGAAAGGCCCATCATTGCTGAATTATCATCTTTACAATAAATTTTTATTTTATTCCAGAGAATGCTGTGGCAAAAAACTGCCATAATGACAGTTACAGAGTTCTACTTTCTAATAATAATACTAAATGCGGAACACAAAGAGAAACTCAACAAGTCATACCTGAAAGTGCTTTATCAGCACAAGACATTCTAGACAAGAAAATATTGATTTGAAAAATGGGAATTGATTGACCCGTTCAGTAAAAAGGCCTCGGAAAACATGAAAACTACAAGAGAGAGCAGCTGTTCAGTGCCCTCTATGCCTTTTCTTAAAAAGAGGTTTGGGGTGCTCTTCCTCCCACTACAATAGTGCTTGGTGCTATACAGATGCGGGTTTATTGGGTTTTTGGGTTTGTTCAGGGTGTGGTGGGGTTTTTTTGTTGTTTATTTGTTTGAGTTTTGGTGGTTTTTTGGTAATGTGTTGCATAGAGATGCCTAAGCAATACTCCTGTCTTGAGATATCTGGGCTTATACATTTGCATGCCTGGAATATTGTCTTGGCATCCTCGCCTTTATGCAAAGTGAAGTGAAGCATTGGCTCAAATTTAACTTAGCTGCAAGAAAGGCAGTTTTATTTGTAAGTGAAATTAAGTTAATATATGCACTCTGACATGTCTCAAGGCAAGTGAAGTTCTTTGTTTTAGACATATTTACATAATTTCCGATGCCTTTTGCATCTTGTTGTCATTCTACCTTATATTTCTACATTTCCTATATCTCAGAGAACACACAACTGGAAAATAGAAGCTGAAAAGCTTTAAAGAAGAGCTTTAAAAATATTTTATTTGCATTATGGAAAATGGCTCATTAATTACAGCTGGAAATATGAAATGTGAAAGGCTGCCAGCAGAATCAGCTCAGGTTTGTGACAGTGATCATTTTATGACTTGCATCATGTCAGTCTCCCAGTAAATTCCCTTCTGCTCACAGAATAAGTGAATAGTGAGTAAACAACTTCTTAGAGTTGCCAGGTAGCTTGTAGCACAGTGTTGTGTACTAAAATTATGTTTAGCTTCCATGTTCTTGGATCTAGTTTTAGCTTGCCTGCCTGACATCAAAACTGCAAGATGAGTGACCCCACACTCCTACTCCTTGTTTTCTGTTTGAGGTTGATACGGCTGAAGCAGGTTGACATTACAGCTCCCATCTATCCCATGGTAAGAACCATCTTCACAAGTCTTACATGAGCAGATTGAGGGGACAAGAGGTTTGGAAAGGTAAAGTTCCCACTAATGCTGACAACATTCCCACCACTCTTAATGTAAGCAGGGACCTGTTAGAATGGGAGAGAAACCAACCCTATTTGTGAGCAAGGTGGCTAAGTGGCAGGCTGGAGTCATCAAAATGAGAGGGTAAGACAGACCCCCAAATCCCTGAAGATCAAGTGGAAACATATTCTGGGCTTGGGAAGATATTGAATATTGAGGGCCAAAAAAGAAGTAGAGGAAAAAATTAGTGATATTTCATCTAGTAGAAATAAATAATTGCATAAATAAAAGACAAATCTTTTATTCCAGTCTATACAGGTTGTCAATAACAACATATTCTCTCATTTTTATTGCTATTATTTAATAACTGTTAAGTAGGAGTTGCTACAGATAGAGCAGTTGTTCCTTCCATGGCTGTATTTTGTTATTTCGATCTTCTTTAGTTAAAAATATGAAATGTGAGTTGATCTGACACTATAATACATTGCTACACCATGCTAGTAATTCCATCATAGCAGGGCTGGGACCTGCAGAGTGCGCAGAAGTGTAAAGCCTCGATTTAGATAAATGAAGTACTTATGTGCAACAATGCTTGCAACAATAATGTTATCTGAGAACGATAGCTAATGCATATGGTACAATTTTTATGAAATGTATGAATCATCTGTCTTTTGGGGAACTCATTGTAACTTCCTTCTCCTGATTCTGTGTTAATGTAGCAACATAATTTCTGTTTCTCATGCATTTTTCTCAATGGAAAAACAGTAGCAAACACCAGCATTTATTAATCACAGCCTTCAGAATTCAACACGTGCTACAAAAGCATACAAATAGGCTGGGAGCATGCAGAGTTATGGAGGAAAGAACAGTGTGTTCCTCAAAATTTTCAAGCACCCATTTGGAGAGATGCTGCGAAGGAGAACTGCCGTGGAGGTTGGCACCAGTCCGTGTGCCAAGGCTTGCTGTGGATTATTTTGGACCAATGGCTTCCCCAGCAGTAGATGCTATTGAGATTTCTCACACAGCTTTCATGCTCCATCCTTTGGAAAGATCCTTGGAACGTGTTCTGGCCGTGGGGGATGGGATGCTTGCCTAGTGTATAACAATCTGGGCAGAATGGATACCTTCGGATTGCTACAGTTCAACTAGCAATTGATTTTCTCTGGAGGCAGGATTAGAGTTGCCAAGACAGTTTCTTGGCCCAGTTACCATTTACACAGTGGGCTCCCCCTGGGAAACCATGCAGGCATATCTGGGGATGTCTTCAGTTAGCACAGGGTGCCACGTGGGCTGACCGTGTTGTTTGATCAGCTTTTGTGTGTGTCTTTCATTTGTTCATGCCTACACATAGACCATATAGTCAGTTCCAGATTAAAACCTTACTGAAAAACTATGATTACTTGTTTTCCAGGCAAACTATTAAAATTATGAATAAGCTCTCTCTCTTACATTTTCTTTTTCTGAAGGATATTTACTAATTTTTTGTCCAGATTGAACAAGGAAAACCTACTCCTTTTAATTTCCTATTCCACATCTACTAGAGTGATGGCTACCAAAGTAGAACAAGAGTAGCATAATCCAGGAATGCTTGGCATTGCAAAATCACAAGAGGGTTGAAATCTCAGCAACCTTTTCCCGTAAGAAAAATAGCATGAATTTGAAATTAAATAAAGCATATTAGAACAAAGAGTAAGTGTGGGTAGAAAAGAACTGATAGTGCTTACTGTGGTGTAACATTTTCTGGGTTGAACTGATTCAGGCTTCAGAAAACTCTGAATGCAATTTGGGCATTTATGTTGTGAGCTGCAATGCCTGTGAAGTCAGAGCAGTCCTTCTGTTGTCCCAGCGGTCTGTGAATTAGAGACTCGCTGGAGATCTGGATTAACCTGACTGCATGCAGAAAACATTCTTGCATGTTCAAATCCCATTTCACCTTTCTCATGTCTCATTCTTCCCTAAGCTCCAATGCTTGTTTAAGGATCATAATGACAACAACCACAAATAAGCCATGTTTTTCATGTTGTTTAATTTTTTATATGTGAAAAAGACAGGGGTGACAAAAAGATTAGTGATTGAAGTCTCTGGTTGAATTTAACCAGGTTTCTCTGATCTCTAGTTAGACTAATCAGAGAGAGTTCCTTTTTGTCTGGCACCTTTTATTGCTTGACTTTAGTGATATCTCAAAGCATGCATTTTAGACAGTCTCTGCCATGCCACTACTTCTTGAGAGCAGATTTAATTTTGCTTTGGCAAGGAGATTCAGTATGTCTAACATTGGTGCTGAAATCCCTCATGCTGTCAAAGACTGGAAAATAATCTCTTCCCTATGCCTTCTGCCACATACACAGATGTAGAAACACATCCTGGGGCAAAATCCTGAGCATGCTAAATCTAGCAGGGCCATTAAGGTGGGAATGGAATAGCATATATATATATCTCTATATCTATATCTATATATATGTATATAAATCTCCAATACATGTAGGATTTATTGTAAGAAGAAAAACAAAATAAAAACGCAGCTGGTAATTTGACGAATTTATATTTTTGAATGAAGAATAACTAGTTATCACCAAAGTTAGCAGGGTGATAAGCGGAGTGTTCTGCTTATCACTTTGATATATTAGATTTCCTCAGACTGAATTTGTACCAGTTTTCTCATAAATAATACCTCTTTTTTTAAAAAAGATTTTTTTAAAGCTTCCAAGTGAGGTAAGTGTCATTAGAGATATCCAAGGATGTTGATTTTCACATTGGTCAGGACTTGAAATAGGTGGATATGTTAACTCTAGAGCTGGTTCCTGTCCCAACCACTGCCCCACAGCAAAAGGTGATACTTACTTTTTACTTCTTCCGAATGCCATACATGCACACAATGAATCTGTACTAGTTTTATTTGGGATGGAGATAATTTTCCTCATACGAGCCGATATGGGTTGTGTTTTGGATTTGTGTTGGTGAGAGAGGTGTTGGTAACACACCAACATCTCAGTTATTGCTCAGCAGCCCTTACACAGAGCCAAGGCCTTTTCTGCTCCTCACCCCACCTCACCAGCGAGGAGGCTGGGGGTGCACCAGGAGTTGGGAGGGGACACAGCCTGAACAGCTGTCCCCAACTGACCCAGGGGATATCCCACACCACATGGTGTCATGCTCAGCTTACAGGGCTGGGGGAAGATGGGAATAGGCGATGTTTGGTGTTTGTCTCACCAAGTCACTGTTACACGTGGTGGAGTGTGGCTTTCCTGGAAATGGTTGAACACCTGTCTGCCCATGGTAAGGGGTGAATGAATTCCTTACTTTCTTTGCTTTATCTATTAAACTGTCTGTATCTCAACCGGTGAGGTTTTGCACATTTGCCCTTCTGATTCTTCTCCCCATGCTAGTAGTGAGGGACTGAGTGAGTGGCTGTGTGGGTCTGAGCTGCCTGTTGGGGTTATACCACAACAGAATCAATTTCACACACTTTTTACAAGAACAGATGACATGAGGTTATTAGCTCAAGGTTGCAAAATGAGTCAGTAATGGGTGCTGCTATCCACTGGGATCTCAGCTAATCTATTGAGCTATCACAGTCGTGATTCTTGGCCTGAATAGTTGGCAGAACTGTGGGACAGAACATGGCAGGAAAAGATACCCTCAACTTAAAGGAAACATCAGATTCCATCAGCTGAATCGTTTCACAGAGAAAAACTGGTATCCCAGCGACTTATTAAAAATCAAGTATTCAAGGTTGTTTATTAAAATGCAATTATGAAGTGTTGCCTTCTGTTCTATGCCTCCACACTAATAAGCAAGATATTTAGTAAATCAGCTGCTTTCAACAAACAAGAGCCAGCTAATTAATACAAAACCTCTTTTGCAGCACTATAAATGATTATCCAAAACAGCGAATACATCTAGAGAACAACAGAATATAGCTGTTTTTTGTAGCATTTCATTTACACAGTTGCAGTTGGCAATTATTTAGAAATTGTTGAAGTTTTAGAAGTATTTATAGTATAGTATACTGAATATTGTAATTTTTTTAAAAGGTTTGTGATATAATTTGCGATGTGCTTTATGGAGAAATTCTTCATAGCAAAGCTAATGCCTTCTTAAATATCTTTATAGACGTTGCTAGACAAGGGTACAAAGGAAATTACAAAACAAGCATGATGACACTCAGATTGTCACTGTGGTGACATCTGGTCTACATGTCCATTTGTTTTGTTTTATCATGTAAGTTTTCAAATCTAAGGGCTATCTTTATGATTTTCTTTTTTTCAGTACCTAGCAGAACAGGCTGTGGTCCAGAACACCTGCTTGGTGGAGTACGGCCTGGAGAACAAGCGAAAGGAGGTGTGCTCCTGGCTCTGCATTTCTTGTATCCACCCTAAGACTGCTGTTGCCTGGAAGCTTTGCTCAAGGGTCAGTTAAACCTCAGACACCTTTCTGCTTCTGGAGATCTTAGTACTGGGTGTTTTTTTGAATACTGATAATCAAGCTGGGACCTTCACCCGGCAAAGAGTGTGTCAAGAAGTAAGAAGGTTTACCCTTTTGAGAGGGAAGAGAGGCTTAGGACATAGGTATGCCACATGGCTGGTTAAATATAAAATAAAATGTCACTTTTGGTCGTGACAGAGGCACACTTATGCACTAACTTCAGTGGCACTACAGACATGAAGAGTCAGGTGCTGAGCACATGTTCAGTAGTGCCACATACTCCAGGCCAAATCAGTCACCTAGAATAACAGGATGACTGCCGTAAAGCCAACCCTAGCCTGTAGTGAGGTCGCACGAGCTCAGGGGTGAGTGTCAGTGAGGCAGGAAGCACTGTACAGCTGCAAGGCCCGCAGGCTTTCACAGTGGGATGTGGACGGCAGCTCCCCACCAGTTTTACACAGCAACCCGCTGCAGGAAAGGGCAAAATCTGTACGGAGGGACCTTCTGCCTGACCAGGCTTCACCCACGTGTTACTGCTGCAAGGCTGTTGCACATACGGCACAGGACTTGGGCAAAGGGCTCCCTCTGAACATCAAGCACGAGGCTGCCTGGACCAGTGTCAGGGGTTGTGTGGGGACAAGGCTTCCCTGACCAAGCTCCAGCGTTTCTCAGGAGCTCCTGCCTGACTTGCAATTCGGTTGGATAAATACGGAAACTTCACACACTGTGAATGTCCATCCTTCAGCTAAAGTTACTGTGGGAGACATTATTATTATTGTTAGCATGAAAAGTAATCCTTTCTCTGTTATTACCTTTTATGGGCAGTGACTCTGTACAAAATGCTTGCATCTGAGTTAGTAATTTGGGGCACCACTGCAGCACCAGGAGATGAAGATGCGTGTAAAAGTATGATTTAACTTCAGCATAAATTGGTGATCCAGATAAATTCACAGGGTGCAGATGGTATTGGGCAACCAACTCAGATTCACAAATTTACATTGTAAAATCTGAAGTTAGATGAAAGGGAGTAAAACAGTTCTCCATGTGCACTGACCCCTGTTTACCTCATTGTTTTCTAATGTCCCATCACTGTGTACATACCTGCTGCTTGTTCTCCACTTCCCACCTCTTTATGCCAATCACTTGTTTCTCTCTCCCATACTTTGACTGTGTAATTCAGGGAGCAGAGAAACTGCTACTCCAATTCTTGTGCTATGCCAAACACACTGGGACTCAGGCCTGTAAATGACTCCAATACAAATTACTGTAATAAGCCTCATTAACAACATATTCCCATCAGGATGGCACTTAGACACATTTATAAAACTAAGGATGTGCTTATGTTCCACTGAAGATAATGTTACCGAGGTATACATTTAGAATTCAATACTTGTTTTTTCACCTAGCCATGGCTTGTAATTCAGTTGTCTGAAGCTGTTGACCTAAAACTCTGCATCAGCCCCAAGGAAAGGTGAGCTTCGATTACATGTTGTAATCAGGAAAATTACTGTTTGACTGCTATTGACATTTCCTTGGCACTTCAACACTGCGCTGTGGGTGCCCACAATCCTTCTTTGCCTTTCTACTGCATCTCATTCCAGTCAAGGATCTCAATACACGTTACAAATAGCACCAGATTTGGTGAGAAGCTGAGTGTCAGTAATTGATTGATTAGCTGTCTTCTCAATAATATCTACCCCTTTTATAAAATCTGTGCTTTCACATTAAGGCTCAAGTTTGATTTGGCAGCAGATTTCAGATTTGTACTCTTCATGCAGCTAACAGCAACTGTTGTTAGGTTTGGAAAACAGAGTTACATGGTTTTAAATCCTTATATTTCCTGCACAATGCTTGGAGCCCTCTGCACTATGTGTGGTTCCCATTTTCACTGGGTTTCACAGAGCTGAGTCAAAAAATAGCAAGTCCACCCAATGCCTGCACGTTTATGATGCAGGATGTAAAGCAGTACCAAGGCCTTTAGCACTGTAATAGCTTAAATTGGTTTTGTCAGCTGTTATTGTTTCTAAATGGCTCCCATTTTTAAGCAACTGTAGGTAGGCCTTATTGATTGTGCTCTTTTGACGATGCAATGAGATCTTACAGTCCCATTAAACAGTGTTCCCAGCAGCGTCTCTGGGAATTTTTATGCAAACCGTTACACTTACAATATGAGAACAAGCTGCGTTATTGGGTTTTTCTCAAACTGTCAAAACATTTAGCAATCCTATCCAGGCTGGAGCTGCAATCTTGCCTGCTCGCAGAAACAAAACATCACATGTGCAGAGGGAGCAGAAGTGTGAATAGTCTGTACCAGAGGTCTCCTTCTTCTGCCCTGAGGTGTTGAGTGTTGGGATGGAAGAAGTACCATGTCTGGGCGAGTCTACTTTCTAAATTAAATTGTTTGTACATTCAGAGTAAAATATGTTTTATACACTTTCAATATTCCTTGCTGTGCTCCAGGAAAGACAGGTGCATAGAGGATGAGAGAAACAGTTTGGGAGATTGTGGGTTAAAACTCTGTAGCCTTCATCTATTGATTGTTAGCAGTGTCAGAGGCAATGTGTTTTGAGGCTCTTTCAAAGCTTTAGTAATAATTTGTCTGCCGTTCACACATGTAGATGTTACAAAAAGAGAAAAAAATGCTTAATAATGTTCCTTACACAAAGGTTTTTTAAAAAAATGTTCTTAGAAGAAAAGGTTAAAAATCAATGTGAATAGAAGGAGAAGTCTAATGATCATACTACTAGTCTTTGAAAAAATCTTATTAATCTTTCTCTTATTTTAGACTATAGAGAAAGCAGAGCTTTTGATAGACTAATTAGAAGCTGAAATGTGTTTATTACTTTCTTTTTTATATCTTCTCATTTTCTGTTGATCGGGCTGACTTGATTCGTTCATCTCATCTTTGAGCTGATTTCATCATGAACTGATGAAGTGCTTGAAAGAACCTGTGATGCCTGAAAAAAACATTTTTCTAAAACTTTGTTTAGAGCTCCAACTCCAGACACTTCTTTTTTACTTGGAAGAGGGGAAGGCTTAGATAAGAGAACTGTTTTCCACATGCCAAATTCTGTCCCCATTCCTGCAGCTTGACTCACCCATGCACTGAAAAGAGCAAAAGAGTAAAAGAACAAAAGTAGCCAAACCTGTCCTCCCTATGGATAATTTTATGAAAACAATAGCGTTATTGTTTGGGTGTTCATCTCCTGTTCTCTCACTTTAACTCAGCTTTGTATATGTGACAGAATTATAGTCTCAGGAGCGAAGTAGAATGTTGTGGCAGAAGTAAGTACCTGGTAAACACTGAAACAACCACCTAGTCACAAGGAAAGTGTCACATTTATGAGGCACAAAAAGGTACATAAAATTCAGTGTATTGAAGGGTATCGCTGGTTAGTGTCTCATCACCATCCAGGAAGTTCAAAGGGCTCTCTCTATATTTCACGGGTATGAAAGAAGCCAATCTAATGAGCCAATGATGTTGCAAGAGACCATGGCTTTACAAAATATGCAGTATCAGGTTTTCTAGCAATTCTTCAGAGCTAAAATGGTTTGGGGACTTCTGAGAGGCCTGGGTTGAGGGTCGCTCTCATCCTGAGTCCCGCCACACCCCATGGACAGAGTGGAGCTCTCCCAGACCAGGCACTGGGCTGGTGGCAGGGCACACGCACTGTCTTGCTGCATTTCCATTTATTCTCTTTCCATCAGCTTTACAGGGGAGTCAGGGTCACATCACAGTGTCTGTGTGGTTTTCCTCTCTTTTGTTCGTGGACAAGATAGGATTTCTCTGAACAGATCCACTTCTCCCCCAGCACAACCACATTACAGCTTCAGACAGTGACCACATGGAGGCTAAATCTGCTTTGAGGGAAGGGCAAAGCAACATTTTTGGTGCTGCTCTTTCTCTCAGCCTGTAACCTGTGAGAGACAGCCCACGCAGCACTCGAGAGAGCCTCAGTGGCCCAGAAGTACAGGATGGTGTTGCAGTTGCAGCATGGGCAGCAAGGAAAAATGGAGATCCGAGTCAGAGCTCAGGTCAAGGGAAATAACTACACCACCGCCACCTTTATTTAATTACAGGCAGGCCTTATATAATCCTTGCATTGGTCTATGGCAAGGATCATTGGTCCCTGGTTCAACCACGTCTCGGAGTGATTGGCCAGACCCCACACCACCTGTCAGACTCCTAATAAGACACAGCTGCAAGTTGTTTAGAAGACCTTCTTGCTTGTTTATGTGGAAACCAAGGACTTTCACAGAATACTTGCAAAATGCTGAATTTTTCTCTGCCAGCAGCTTTTCACCATCCACAGGATGGTGCTGTCTGTCCCTGGGGCTGCCAATGTCCACAGGTCACCATTTAACTGTCAGGTCTGGTGCACCAGCACACACGTGCAGGCAGTGCCAAGGCTGTCACATGTGACACAGACAAGCAATGCCTGATGTGCTGTTGCTCTTTTAATGACAGTTGTTGAGTTTTAATGATAAAAGTCATCTGCATTTTCTGGTTTTTTCTTCCCCAGCTAACAAGACTCAAAATATGGGAAGGATTAAAAAGCAGTAATGAGACTTGATATAATTTTGCCCATAGAGTTCAATGAAAGAAACAAAAGCTCAGCTTCACTTCAGCTGCATGTAAAATTTGTGGGAAGCTCGAGTGCAACTATGATAATAATAAAAATAACAATACCGATGATTTAGTCCTTGGTTTCTGGCTTGTCTCTATTAGGTTTCTTGTACCAGAGATAATGAGTTCTCTCAAGTAAGAGAACTGCTTTGCTTTTATGGAGCTATTATTTGATGTTGGAAGTAAATGATAAAAAATTGAGGTATGTTTCTGATTAAAAGGTAAAATTCAATTCTGTCTATAGGATATTGACTTGCTCTTCGCTATTGTGTGGGTTCAGGCAATTTGTGTCTCTTGCAGTCTTGTTTCTATTTCCACCTCTCATCTATCTAGATTGCAGTCTTTTGTGGTTATTGACTAACTCTCACTGTTGTACAGTGCCCAGCTTAGGGCAGTCTCAATTCCAGCATTGTGCTTCAAACTCTAAAAGAAAGAAAATTGAGTAAACAGTGACCAATTTTCTGCTCTCTGACCCTGATTGGGTTAAAATGTTTAGGACTGTAAAGCTATAGAAGCTCCAAGGGAGTCCTCTGAATCGAATTTAGGATTTGCTATTGCACAGGTGACACTTCCTGGGTAAAAACACTTGCCCGTAGTCACGAAGGTCCTCATCAGAAGGTGACATCCAGTGGAACCAGTCAGTACCTACAGGAGGCACTGTGTGTCCAAGAATCCCTGCAGACACAACACCCAGTCACTTTCATCCCCTGACAGGGCCTGCATTTGTCTTCCAGATTATAGGCTGCACCTTTGCTGGTGCCTGAGTGAACACCAGAGACTGATGCTGAGCACTAGTGTGTGCCATCTCCAAAACACTTTTCCATTTAATGTAATGAGAACAAAAAAGTTATTGTGTCTTGCCTACCTCAAAAAGTCAGACCCAGTACAGGTTCTTAAAGTTCCTAATGTCAATTTAAATGTATTGTTGAAGGCTACCTGTGAATGAAAAGATCATTAAGTTTGCCATGACCTTCTAGATACTGAACTGCCTCTGAAAAGCCTTGCAGTAGATAAAGGTAATTTCTTTAGAAATATTTCTTATTTGATTTATGCTCTAGAAAAGAAAAGTGCAAAACCAATTTGACTAATTATAAAGAGATTTCCTTTTTTTCATTATCTGTGAGAAGAGATAAGGTTTTGAAAGAAAAAATCTCCCTTGTTTTTGATCTACCTTTTTACACAGTGAAAATTAACAAAGTTATTCTGAAATACTTGATACACAAGAACTTTTGTTTGCCTTTTTCATTCACAAACTTATTTTCTCCCCAAAAGATAATGGAAACATAGATGAGTGTATTGGGTTTGCACGGCCAGATTTTGATAGTGGAGAGGCTACAGGATTGGCTGTGGTGAGAAGCTGCCAGAAGTTTCCTCCATGTATGGCAGAGCCAATGCCAGGCGGCTCCAAGCAATGCTAAACCCTGTCAGCTCCCTGATGGGGTTTAGGAAGGTAGGACTGGGCTACATGAAGGATGGGAATATATTTTTCTTCAGTAATTCTCCTACCTGGACTGCATAGGTGGGTTTGCAATCAGAGGTGCTCTCCAGTAGGAGTGTGGTTGAGGAACAGAGACTCTGCTATTAGGTGTTCTCCAGGGAATTTTATTTTTGCGGGTTCTAGGAAGGGGAGAATGTATCAGAGAATGCTCAGGGTTGGTGAAGCTATTTAAAGTACCTTTGGATTGGATGTTTTTCTTATTAAAAGGGAAAAGAAAAAATTAATTTGAATTTTCTGATCTATTTTTGTAAATGCATTCAGCAGGCAAGCTGGCCTGTTTGGCTTTTCCATTTTCCTTCCTTTGTTCACCTATTTTTTTTTTTTTTAACTAAGAACTGAGTTTAAGGTGATGAGGTTGTGCACAAAATCTCTGCTGAATGGCTGTGCAGCATGGGAATCATTAACACACAGAGCCTGCCTGTGTGACTGCATTTTACACCATGCTCCTGCTTGCAAACCCAGCCACAGAAGGGATTTCCAAAGAAATAGCACTGATCAGCAAAGATTCAGGTCTGTAAAAGTCACTGGGATATAGAGCAATCCATCGCCATGAGAGCTTGCATACCCTGTAACTCAGTTTATATGAGCAGTCCCCTATGTTTCCATGGAATCGCTCTTGGAAGTCAAATTAGGAATATGAAGGCATCTCCCTGAGCTGTGTTTAACTTTCCTTGGTTGTTATGACCAAGTTATGAAAATTACTCCAACACAGTCATATACCTAAGCAAGGGGATATTTTCTCATGTCTAAGATAAAATAAGGTAAATTTTCTTACTTTCCCTTCCGAATATCTTCTTCTGAAGTGTCTGAAAGAGATCACGTGCTTTTCTGGGCAGTGATAGTGAGGGGAACAGCCAGGTCTGATGTTGTTAGAGTTAGTGGGGGACTGTGGCTGGGCCTGAAGTGGGCCAAAGCATCCCAGAAGGGGGCCTGTATGGGTAACGTATTTCCTCTAAATGTCAGCGTAAATTGGCTTTCTGGAATAAAGGCATCATAATACTTCTGGACCGACATTCACTTTTAGGAAATAAGTCTCAGAGGAGAGAAACCATTTTGGTGTTTTCTTCCCCACTGCTGCAGTCTTACCTGCAGTAAGTTGCTTAAATCCAAAGAGCCCCTGGGGGCTGAGTGGTGGCTCCCAGTAGTTCTCAGGCAGATGGGAGTGTCTTGCATTTCCTAACATTGTAATACATGCAGGCAAGAGAAGATACATTGTCTTGACCCTGAGATTCACCAGTCATTTGACAAAGACTCCAAACACAAATGCATAAATCGCATTTTATGTGGTGAAATGCTCCTAAATCTCCACTGACTGCTGATTTGGGTACATGAAAAATGAAGCAGCAGTAACAAGTCTGGTAGAGTATCTTAACTGGGAGTGGGGGTCCTGCACACTCAGGGCTCAGAGAAGCCATCTAGTCACCTAGTCACTGATCACCTACAATTCATCTGTGCCCTAGTGGGGCATGAGACATTTGCATCAGTGCCAGCCATGCCGGGATTCTCAGACTAAAATAAAACATGAAGTAAAATGCATTTAGAGCCTTCCTTAAGAGAAACAGAGTTGGATATTTTCACTAATAATTGCAAAGTATCTTGCAGACTATACTATCTGCTCCAGGGAAGGTTTTCTCTCCTCCCTGGCAGGATTACCAATTCACCCTCTGCTGCAGCAGCGAGTGGAGCAAACAGATCTCAGAGGGTGGGTGTGGAGCTCCATGGCATGTTAGGTGTCTCAAAAATAGGCTCAAATGTTTTATTCTCTTTCTGCTCCCATTTGATTCTATTTATGTTAAGACAAATCTGGATATATAATATTGTCGTAAATAATTGAAGAGCCACAGTGCCTTAAAGTGTTTTCTGCATTGCACTCACAACCATTTGGAATTTCAATATGGGAATTGTCAAAACGGCTGCAGTGTCCTTATTTTAGATGCGGTAGGAAGAGAGAACACCAAGCACAGTCCAGCTAGAGAGGGAAATAGAAATGCTGTCACATTAAAATGATGCTGTCTGAGGTCTGCATTGTCAGAAATATCTTAGGTACCTCCCTAAGGTAACTTAGGAAAGGAGGCCTAGACAGAGGGAAGAAGTAGCTTTATACCATTAGTTCATATCTATATTTTGTGGCTCAGAATAAGAACTGCTTCCAAGGTATCTGGGAGCAGTCCAGGGGTTGCTGTGTCATACAGCACTCCCATCATCCCTGAGCCTCTGCAACACCTTTGGTGCAGGGCAGCAGTATCCAGTCCAGACTCTTCTTCATCCTTCCAATTGCTGTTTGTACTGTGGTTTTACCTAGGAGCCTTGGCTGTGTGTCATAGACTCACAGTGCCAAATGGTGGTAAAAACTAAAATAGAGAGTTCTATTTCCAGGCTTGCACTTTTTATATACACCAAGAGACAGTCAGGAGGAGGCAGAGAGGCAGAAGTGGGCAATGCCCAGCTGGACTGGCACCATAATTTCTGCCACCGTTTAAATGCAGTGGGAAGCTCTTGCTCCCGGGCCTCTACTTGTGAAGGCTGTGAGAAGAAGATTGTGTGAGGACTCAGCGAGCTGGTTTACCCTGAGAAGGCTGACAGTGATTTCCAGCTCAGCTTGCTTACAATGGATGTGAAAGATATGGTCACCTTGCAGAAGCAGCAAGCAGGGCACTGATGGATCCCTTTTCTCGTACTTTGGTTCTCCCAAGGCTGTGGTCAAGAGCTGTGGATGCTCTTCCTCTCCTGGGATCTCTGCCTTCTTTCTAGTCGCATTTTTCTCTGCATTTTCTATCAAGTGTGCAGTGTAGCCCTCCCTCACAGAGCACAGTGTACATGAATTACTTGTGATAGTCCAAGCACAAGATCTTGTTGCAGCATCAAGGACTTGTCTAGCACTTTTTTTGCCTGTGTGGTGGGGCTTGTGCACAAAGATTCTGCACATTTTCCCCTTTTGGACTAGAGCACAGCTAAGAGCCATGGAGTGGTCTTCAGCCCCAGGAGGTACTGAGGCCATTGCAGATTTTTAAAAGACCTTCCTCTGACAAAAAGTCTTTTTCTTGTGCCAAATGTTTTCTGCATTTTTTACCAAATTTGAACTTGTTTTTTCAAAGAAAATCTCTAGCCTTTTTAAATGCGGTTTTGTGCTTACGAGAGAGGTGTGAAACATATTAAGCAGATGAGAGAAGCTAATCCAGTGTAGGGATAGACTGTTCAAGGGAATAAAGTTCTAACTACAAATTATTTAAAACACTGCATTTGAATTTACAGTATCCCTTTAAATCCTCTGTATTCCATAATTGGAGGTAAGGCTTCTAGAGATATTCAGCCTGCTGCCCTGTGCTCAGCATCTCTCTTTCTTTCCTTGCTAGCTACATACCTGACAGCTTTCACTTCCTCTCTGATCATGCTGCAGTTTAAGTTCCCTTTAGGTGGACTTTAAACACTGGAAATGTGAGCTCACAATATTCTTCTGTAAGGAAAGACCCTCTTCTGGTTTTTACAAGCGTTTTATGGTTAGCCCATTCCAGACAAAGGTACACGAGGAAAGGTGTGTGCTTTATTCACTGTGTTGTGTAAGGCTCTCCTGCCAGCATCCTGGCTTGATTCAATACTGAGTGGAGGACTGCTCCTGTGCTCCTCATTTTTCACTTGAGAGGGGAATGTAGATACACAGAGAGTCATGTTCGCAGTGTCATCTTCCTTATCCCTGTAGTAAATTGGCCTGGCTCAGAAAAAGAGGCTATTTTTCCTTATCAAATATGACTGTTAGGATCCAAGGCTCTTCTTGCTGCCTTGGAGAGGCTTTCAGTCTGCTACTGAAAGTGCTAAATCCTACACTTCTGCTCACTGGTTGGAGGAAGCACCATCCCCCAACTGTGTGGGTTTCAAAACTGATTTAATATATTTTTAAGTGCTTTAACACTTTCCCTTATATGTGATGGGCAATCTCTAAGCCTGGATGTTGGACAAATTACCAATAAAAGCCACTGCTTCTGTTGGAAAGAAAACCTCATGTGGCTTCTTGTGCAGACATTGTGTTTGTAAATCACTCAGGGCACATGACCTCTTAGCCGTATCTTGTTTCCAACTTGCAAAATGATGTAAAGTGATTGGACTCTATGCACTCACCACCACTCTCCCCCCTTCTCTCCTCTGTGTGATTTTCCTTCCCCCGAGTTGCTCTGACAGAGTAAGGAGTAAGCCCAGCTTGCACCAGCCTTTTCCAGCTGAGGGGCAGCAGGTGCAGAGCGGCTTCATGCGCTCCTTGCTCCCACCAAGGGCAGGGTCGGTGATATATTCCTGTCTCCATCATGGAGCGGGACTTTGGCAGTGGGAAAAAGCAAACCCTGTGCATTCCCTGGGACATCAGCGAAGTCATGGATGAAGTGGAAGAGGAGCAGTTTTGCCCGTGAGTAATAACACTTAATTTGGTAGCTGCTTTCTGTGCTGGCAGAGGATCGATCCATAGAGCTGAGAACTGCCACTGCGTTACGTGGGGACAGACTGAGGTCCGTGTGTCCCTCGGCATGGCAGGGCTGCCTGCAGCAGCTGCCCCCCAGCCCCTCAGAAGGTGACCAGGGCAGAGGACAGCTACCAGGTGGGCACACCTTGTGCATGTGTGGTGTCATAGGGGGTTGTGAAGTTTTTGTGAGAAACTGAAAGAGGAAAAAAATTCAATCTAGATGCATTTCTGAAAGAGAAGACAAGTCCAGACTAGCTCATATGCTAATGCATGTAATTGTTCAAACAGCAGTAGGAAAGTCTGTTTCTTTCTTCTCTTAAGAGGTTAAAAGTCCTGCCCAAAATAAGAGAGCAGAGAGTACTTGTTTCTACCTAGGCACTGTGTAATTTGCTGCTGAAGACCTGGATATGCAGCTGCAAAAACTGCAGCAAAGAGGATGGGTTTGGCGAGGTAGGAGAAGGATTGGCATAAAAAAAATATATGTTGACAGGATTTTAGGCTAGCACAGTGACAGTGCCAAATTTTGCTTCAGTTTTAATCTTTGATAAGATGAACAATCCTGGCTGAATTTCAGTGCTAATTGAGGGTGTCTCTTTTCATCATGGTACACACACCAGACTTCAGCACAATCTTTAGAACTGCTTAACAATGCACAAAGATATTCAGATGTCCTTCACAATCGATTATATGGACATATAAGCAATCATATTTTTTAAGTGGAAAGGATGTTTTTCTTGTACAAAAGCTCTCAGGTGAAAACCTGAATCTCACAACACTTACAGACCTCCAATTCTCTTCTGCCTGACCAGGCTTCCCTCATTCCTTGAGGGAGCTGGGGTACGGGACAAAGCTGTGTCGATCCACCTGCTCCTTGATCCCTTGGTCTGTGTAGATCAAAAGGATTTAATGGGGAGGAAGTTCTAGGTTTGGGAAGGGAGGAGGGAGGGGGAAGGACTTCTGTGCATGCTTTTGGAAGGCTGTGTGTTGGCTGATGTGGTGCTGTACAGTCGGCCACAGTCTCAGTCTTTCAGCTGTGACTGCATTAACTGCACTACAATGTTTTTGTTTCTTCCATTCTTTCAAGGGAATAGGGAGAATTAAACCCTTTTTCTCATCCAAGTTATTCCTCTGAGCCAAGATCACATACTCAGGTTTAGCAGATGCACTTGGACATGTGCCCCTGCCTATTTGCTTGTATGCTTTCCTGGTTTAGGGAACATGGAGCGTATCTTTGTCCCCCAGGAGTAAGACCATCCTAAGAGCTGTATATCAGCATTTTCTTAGGGGCTTATTTTAAGTGGGTAGCCCAGACATTGTGAAGGCACTGGTCACGGACTCCTTTCCTATCACACAGTACTGCAGGGCAGATATATATATTATATATTTATAT
>VZRR01014169.1:564382-577201 GCA_013398015.1 Oreocharis arfaki | reverse complement strand
GGCGGGGCCGGGGAGCCGCCGCCATGTTGGCGGCGCCGCTGCGCTGCGCTCGCAGGTATCGGAGGGGCCGGGGGGGGCGGGTCCGGCCCTGGGCGCGGTGGCTGCGCGCCCCGCCAGCCCCGCTGCGCCGTCACCACGTCCCTGCCACCCCCCGAATCCTCCCCGCACCCCTCCTGTGCCCCTTGCGTCCTTGCTGCACCGCCCGCATCCCCCGAATTCTCCTGCAGCGCCCTGTACCTCTCCTGCATCTCCTCTAGATCCTCCCTGCACCTTCCTGAGTACCTCCTAAAGCCTTTCCGCACCTGTACGCTTTTCCTGCCTTCCCCGGCATCCTCCCCATATCCCTCTGCGTCCCCCTGTATCCTCCCTAAATCCTCCTCGCACTCCCGCAGCCCCTGCACGACTTTACATACTCTGTACACCCGTTCTGCAGCCTTTCCCACCTCCTGCATCCCAGCCCTGCGTCCCTCCTGCATCCCCATACCCAGGCCCTGCATCCGCCCGGCAGCAGAGGGGTCTCCCTGGTCCCCTCCTGCCCCTCACTCCCCTCACTATAAAGAGCCTCTGCCCCCCCTGCCCACACCCACCCACGAGAGGGGATTGTTCTCTCTGAGGGGATGTTTTTTCTGAGGACACGCAGGTCAAGTCCCCCAGATGCTGCTCCTGTACTCACAGCTGCTGAATGTGCCCCCAAAGTGTGCTAGTTGGGGGCAGCCCTGGGAAGGGCCTTGACCCCGCCGCGGGCGGGGTGTGCCAAACTGGAGAACAACCTCCTCTGAGCCTCCAGTGAATGGGAAGGACTTGTGAGCTCCTGGGGGCAATTGGGGTGGACTGAGACCCAGCAGAGCCACCCGTGGCTGGGGCTGAGAGTGGTTCCCTTGGCGTGGGGAGTGAATAGTGGGGAGCAGCACCCTGTCCTGAGGCACGGCAGGACCTGGGGTGGTGGTGCTGCTGCTTTGGGCTGTCATGGCTCTGTCAGAGGCCAAGCTTTGCTGTGGTGAGCAGGGAACTCCTGAGCCTGTTTGGTGTCACAGGCGCACATTTCTAACGGGAGTCACAGCCATGGCTACGGTGGGGACACCTGGCCCCCCCAGCGTCCCTCGTCACACCAACCGCCTGATTAATGAAAAGTCCCCGTACCTCCTGCAGCATGCCCACAACCCCGTGGATTGGTAAGAGCAATGCGAGCCTTTCCCCCTCCTCCTCCTCCTCTGCCTGTGCCCATGGGGCTGAAGGACTCTTGTCTTCCCCCCACAGGTACCCTTGGGGTCAGGAAGCCTTTGATAAAGCAAAGACAGAAAACAAGCTGATATTCCTGTCAGGTAACCAGAAACAAGATAATATTTCATGTTCCCACATGTTGTTCAGTAGATGATCAGATAAGCTGAGCTGCATCCTGAGCTGGCGTATGAGTAGCCATGTAGGTGTGGATGACCACCAAGCAAGAGAGGGCCACGTGCTGGAGTTGCTCTCTCTGAAAATGGGCTACATCCAGGACCAGTCCTTGGCCAGCTTTTAGGAGCTGGAGAGTCCAGGAGACTTTTCTCCTCCATCTCTTCTCCAAGGAGGCAGCAGCTGTTGCCCGTAGCAAGGCTCCGCATCTCCGAGTGTTCTCCCCATCACATTTTTCCTGCTCCCTGCAAAGGACCTCACTCACCTGAGTTTGTTTGCAGTTGGGTACTCCACCTGCCACTGGTGCCATGTCATGGAGGAGGAGTCCTTCAAGAGCAAGGAGATCGGGGAGATCATGAATGAGCACTTTGTGTGCATCAAAGTGGATCGTGAGGAGCGGCCAGATGTGGACAAAGTGTACATGACCTTTGTGCAGGTGAGAGAGGCACAGGCGGGGCCCAGGAGGCTTTGACTGGCTCCCTCAGGGTGTTGTTCGTTGTCACGTTCCTCAGGCAAGAGGAACCAGTATGTGGGGTGGTCTGGATGGGTCACAAAGATGGAGAGAAACACACATCTCTCTTTGAGTGAGGCTCTGGGATGTGCTGGAAGAGCACAGAGCGGGTGCCTCTTGAGTGACCTTGGTGCACACGCGATTTGTCTTTCAGGCCACCAGTGGTGGAGGTGGTTGGCCCATGAGTGTCTGGCTGACCCCAGACCTCAAGCCCTTTGCTGGGGGGACATATTTCCCTCCTGAGGATGGAGTTCATCGTGTTGGCTTTCGGACTGTGCTGCTCCGGATCGCAGAGCAGGTGCGGGGCAGGAATGGTGTAGCAGGCAGGGCTAAACCAAAGCGGGCATAGGAAAATTGGTCTGGGCTTGAAGGGTGACTGAGTTAGGAGATTCAGTTGTGAGGAAGAGTAGCGCAGAGAACAAGCCAGAGCTTTAGCTGGGTTGCAGGTCGGTTTAAGCTGATCTGGGGAGGGTGATCGATAACTGGAGGTGTGGTTTGGACTGGTGCAAGGCAAGAAGAAGAACCATCTTTTTCCCTTTGTATCTTAGTGGAAGGAGAACAAAGATGCCCTGTTGGAGAGCAGCCAGAGGATTCTGGAAGCATTGCGACACACATCTGAGATCTGTGTGCAGGGCCAGGAGTCGCCCCCACCACCCAAAGAGGTGATGGACACCTGTTTCCAGCAGCTCTCCAGATCCTATGATGAGGACTACGGTGGCTTTTCCAAATCCCCTAAGTTCCCCACCCCAGGTCAGTCTGGTCTCTGCTGCTGAGACCTGCCGTGAGGCAGACAGCACTGTGGGGGCAGAGCCCACCCCACAGCCTCCCGTTTTCTCCCTGTTTTTCAGTGAATTTGAATTTCCTGTTCACGTACTGGGCCCTGCACCGAACAACTCCAGAAGGTGCCCGGGCACTGCAGATGGCTCTGCACACCCTCAAGATGATGGCCCATGGGGGCATCCATGACCACATTGGTCAGGTAGGAGTAAATCCTTGGGGGTAAGCCCCTGTCATGCCCAGGAGGTGTGGGGTGGACATGTGGGATAGAGACATGTCCACATGGTCTCTGCAGGGCTTTCACCGCTACTCCACCGACCAGCACTGGCATGTCCCTCACTTTGAGAAGATGCTCTACGACCAGGGGCAGCTGGCAGCCATGTACAGCAGAGCCTTCCAGGTACAGCTCTGGCATCACTCTCTGGGGCTTCCACTCCTGCAGGCTGGGGAGGACTGGCCTGGTTTGGGGAGCAGCTTCAAAGCCTATTCCCCAAGATACTGCCCATCCCATGGGCATGGAGCAGTCCAACGTTCCCCTTCATCTCCTGGTGTTTATCCAGAAGTGCTGCACAAACCCGTGACAGTGTAGCCCCAGGGCTTTGAGCTTAATGGGGGAGGGAACAGCCTTTGGGCTGGTCTTTGCAAGTCAGCAAACAATGCTGCTGCCTCTGACTTCGGTGTAGCTCCAGCATTGCTCTCCACTGCCCTTCACAGATAAGCAGTTATTCACTGATAGTAGATTCGTGTTGAAGATCTTACTCTGAATCCATTCCACATTTAAAATCCTTGGACTTTCGAATGTTCCTTTGCCAACTCTTCAAATTGAAATCTCTCACCATACCTTGCTGTGTGTTTTGCCTCGCCCCTGCCCTTGTAACACCGACGCCCACCCCATGCCTCCCACAGATCTCTGGTGATGAATTCTTTGCTGATGTTGTCCGAGACATTCTGCTCTATGTCTCACGGGACCTGAGTGACCAGGTAGGTTCTTCCCTGAGCTGAGCCAAAGGGAGCCACTTACCCTGCCCTGGGATGTGGCTCAGGGCTGTTTTTCCCTGCCTTCCCTCCCAGCTGAGCTCAGTCTGGAGCACTGCTGAGGCTCATTAGCCAGGCTGCCAGCCCTGCAGTGATGGGGAGCTGGCTGAAAGTGCTGTCCTGGAGCTGGAGGGTCTCTCTGTTGCTCTTTTCCCAGGCAGGAGGTTTCTATAGTGCAGAAGATGCAGATTCCTACCCGACCACCACATCCAGAGAGAAGCGAGAAGGAGCTTTCTGTGTGTGGGCAGCTGAGGAGCTCCGGGCTCTCCTCCCTGACCCTGTTGAGGGGGCCACAGAGGGGACGACCTTGGGAGATGTCTTCATGCACCACTACGGAGTGGAAGAGGCTGGCAATGTGGACCCCATGAAGGTGAGGGAGAGCAAAGACTTGCCCAGTGCCAGGAGCACTGGTGAGGGACAGCAGAGCAGCCCCAAGACAATCAAGAGTCCAACACCTCCCAGGCCCGATGGCATTCATAGAACGTGTCTCCCTCTCCCTTCAGGACCCCCATCAGGAGCTGAAGGGCAAGAACATTCTCATTGCCCGCTGCTCCCCGGAGCTGACAGCGGCCCGGTTCGGGCTGGAGCCGGGCCGGCTGAGTGCCCTGCTGCAGGAATGCCAACAGAGACTGTCCTCAGCCCGGGCACAGCGGCCACGGCCACACCTGGACACCAAGATGCTGGCGGCCTGGAATGGTGAGAGGCGGCTCTGCTCTGGGGGCATGTGCCTTGGCTGGACCCCCACCTGAGTCTGGTAGCTCCAGGACCACCAGGTTCTGCTGGGACTGGAGAGCTCCCACAGAGGCACTGGGTAGGCTGGAATCGGGGGCTGTGGTCAGGGGCTGTGTGGAAGCAGTCTCACACCTGCAAGACTTGGGAGCATCAGGATACTGTTCTGGCTTTATTTCCCTCCACAGCTGCCAGCAGAGAGCAGCAAAACACTTCCCCTGGCTCAGTCCATCTCCTCTGGCTGGGCTGTGGGGAAGGGGACTGAGCTGGGGACCCAGGACCCTGGTGGGCACAGAGCCCATCCCTACTGCTGCATGGGTGGGGTATGACAGCTCTGTGTCTGTCTGGGGATCCTGCCACAGGGAATAACTGCAGGACCCCAGGCACTGTTCCCAGCAGTGAATTCCTGGGTGTTTGGGTCTGGAGCTGGCATGGGCTGGAGTTGTCCTGCAAACTGGAATAGTCTTGAGCCCTGTATCTGCCCACAAGTGAGGGCTCAGCTCTTGCTGGCCTTAAAATACTCTGCCTGTCTCTTTGGTGACAGCAAGTGACTTTGTTAGTGATTTGAACTGAACAGAAGAGCTGAGACCTGACCTGCTGGCATCAGGGAGGATGAGCTTCATGTTGACCATCCTTCAAAGGACTGACAGTGACCCTCTCACTGGTTCTGTGTGTCCCCCCTTGACCTGTCTCAGTGTCTCTGCCTCCACAGGGCTGATGATCTCGGGCTTTGCCCAGGCTGGGGCTGCCCTGGCTGAGCAGGGATATGTGAGCAGGGCTGCACAGGCAGCTGCCTTCCTGAGGACACACCTTTTTGACCCCGACAGTGGGAGGCTGCTGCGGAGCTGCTACCGGGGCAAGGACAACTCAGTGGAGCAGAGGTGAGTGTCAGAGAGTCCACAGACTTGACTGGCCACCTGCAGGTGCTGCCCAGACCCCCAGCAGTCCCTGTCTTTTCTTCCAGGCAGGACTGAACTGGGAGGGAGAGAGGCTGTTTGTTTTGTACAGAGCTCTGGTACAGTTTAGGAAGGATTAGTGTCCCCCAGCCAGTGCGGAGGAATTGAGGTCAAAACCTTTCCTGTTCCTCATCCTTCATGCTGGCAAGTGTCTTCCCCTGCCTTCCCCTACTGTACAGAACCCTGGAGCTGAGTTGTGTGATGGCACAGCCACTGCTTTGCTTGGTGGCATCTCCTTGGGTAGCAGAGACCAGTAAGCAGGGCTTTGCTGGGTTGGAGAATGTTTCCAACCTGCTCAGTTTAGAGATTCTGATTGTCCTTCCCTGTCTGCCACTGCAGCGCTGAGCCCATCCAGGGCTTCCTGGAGGACTATGTCTTTGTCATCCAGGCACTCTTTGACCTGTACGAAGCCTCGCTGGAGCAGGGCTGGCTGGAGTGGGCCCTGCATCTCCAGCACATGCAAGACAAGCTCTTCTGGGACCCTAAAGGCTTTGCTTATTTCTCCACTGAGGCTGGGGATCCCTCCCTGCTCCTGCGTCTCAAGGATGGTGAGCTCAGGGACCTGGCCATGCTTTCCTTGGGTTGTGGTGTGGGTGGACAGGGCTGTGGGGTGGTGAGGCACTGGGCTGATGGCAGCTGTTGTCCCTTGCAGATCAGGATGGAGCAGAGCCCACCCCCAACTCTGTCACTGTCACAAACCTGCTCCGAGCAGCTTGTTACTCCGGTCATATGGACTGGGTGGAAAAAGCTGGGAAGATCTTGGCTGCCTTCTCAGAGAGGCTGCAGAAGATCCCAATAACCCTGCCAGAGATGGTCCGGGCCACCGCTGTCTTCCATCACACCCTCAAACAGGTGTGGGCTGGGGCTCAATGTCCCCTGCAGGGCCTGCTGTAGGGAGTGGGGCTGGCAATGGCATGGGTGCAGTCACAGCTCTGGTTTCTCCCTCCTGGCACCCCCCCCTCCCGCTGGACAGGTCGTCATCTGTGGGGACCCCCAAGGAGAAGACACCGAAGAGTTGCTGCACTGTGTCCGCTCTGTCTTCAGCCCAAACAAGGTAGAGGTGCCTCCTGCCTTCCAGCCCTTCCCTGGCCTCTGCTGCCTGCACTGCTGGTGCTTTATCCTTTCTCCCAGTGCAGCTGTTGCATCTATCCTCCTCCTCTGTTCTGCCTCTTTTCTGGGAAGCATCCTGTCCTTTTTATATCTAAGCACAGCCAGCCGGGCCACGGCTGAGCCCCTGCACCCCGCTCCCTGCACAGAGCTTGGGCAGCCCAGCTCAAAAGTGGCTGCAGCAGTGGTTGTTTTTGCTGCTGGCTGTTTACACTGCTCTTAGCCTTAGCCCAGTGCTTTCCCAAGGGGAAACCTTTCATTCTGGTGTGAATGTGTCGTGCCCAGTGTGGAAGTGTCACGTCCTGTGCAGACTCAGTCAGTGTCTGGGTCACCTGCTGCCTGGAGACACGCTCACATCCTTGGAAGGGATGAGGCAGTGCCTCACTCCAGTTCTGGGTACCACCAGCTGGGAGAGGCTGGCTTTTCCCTAGGCTTTTCTCCCATTCAGCAGCTGTTGCTGTGTATTGGGGTTCCTGCCTGGCTCTGCTTGTTCTCATCCCTGCTTTGAGATATGTCAGTGCATCCCACAGAGGGGCTGGAGTTGTTGGCTGCATCTGGAGCTGGCAGGGAAGGGCAGCACAGCAGCTGGTGCCCATCAGGTTTGGTGGGCAGTGTCCCTGCCTTGGGGATAATGGCTTTGACCTCAGCAGAGCTGTGGAGCCGAGGGAAATAGGACTGGGCTGCAAGTGAGAGGGCTCAGTGTTTGGAAGGGATTCATCCCTGGCCATTGGGTCCTGGTGCCAGGGACTGGTGTGGTCAGTCTCAGTATGGGGGGAGCTGAGGCCAAAGCACCACTTTCCCTTTGTAACACCAGCTAGGATGAACTGGGGAGGGCTGAGCCATCAGCACAGGATCCTCTGCTCTGTCCTCACATTAGCTCAGCCTATGGGGGTGTCACCCCTGACCCTCTGCCTGTGTGCCCAGCAATGTCTAATGCCAGCGCTGGAGGAGGGACACATTCCCAGGGGCACGAGTGGGGCACATAGCTCTCTGTCCTTCCTCTGCCATCACCTGTCCAGCAGTGCCCTCGTTCCATGCAGGTCCCTATTTTGTGTGTGAATCCTCTGTTCCCCCACTCTTCTCCTGTCCCTTTGAAGGATTACACTGGGTGACCTAGTTTGCAGAAACGGGAGCCCAGCACCACTGTTAATAACCCTCCGCCCTGGCTGAGGGTCCCCTGAGCCCACACTGGCAGCGCTGGGGTCTTGAGCAGAACAAATACATGGCCATGTCCTCTCCTTCCTTGCAGTGTGGCTCCCTCCTGCCAAGCTGGTAACAAGCCTGACTGGTGAGGATGCTCCTTCCCCAGGGGAGGGTCTTTCGTCCCCAAGCCTTTGCATTCCTTGGGGAAGGGAGGAAGATTCGGGCTGGGTATTCTGGATGGATATTTCCATGGGGAGTGAAGCCATGGTTGTGCCTGCCAGGGCTGCTTGCAGGGGAGCTGTCCTTGAGGGGCATGTGAGAGGCTGCAGCTGGAGGCTGGCAGCAGGCAGGGTGGGAGTCTAGCCCTGCTTGCCCCTTGTGTGTTCCTCATGTGATGATGGGGTGGAGCCTAAGCTGTTCCAGCTTAGGTTTGTTTCCTGGAAGAAGAATTGTGGCAGGAGGGAAAAGCTCTCCCCCAGAAGAGCTGTGGACACATATCTCCTCTTCCCTGAGCACGAATGTGCAGGAGTGGTAGGAGCATCATCTCTGGCAGTAGCAATGGCTCCTCACCTTGCAGAGGTGATGGAAGGGGGGAAGAGTCCCACCTCTCAGAGGGTTGCACTACCTTTGGGAGCAGCCGACTGCCTCCCAACAGCCATCCCTCTTTCCATGCTGCATCACACAGAGATGAGCGTGCTCCTGTTCCCAGCTGCTTCCATCCCCTTGCAGCTGCTCCCCAGATCTCCTTCCCCACCACAGGAAGCTGCCCTAAGCAGAGCAGCCCTGGGTCACCTGCTCCAGGGACACGGCTGGTTTGGGAATTGCCTTTGCCAAGGAGCTGGGGGAACATCCTTGTGTCCCCTGCGCCCTCATTCCCTTCATGCCTGCAGGGTGCTGGGGGCCAGGCTTGCATGCAAGAACACAATTAATTAGGTCGTTCCAGTAATGAATTCCTTACGAGCCTCACCCTGAAATCCTTGCTGTAACGAGATGCTGATGATAAAATGGCATTGAGGTCCTGATTTTAAATGGACCCTGGGTCTGGAGGAGCCCTTTGCTGCAGGCAGCTCTGTGGGGATGCAAGTGATGCTGATAGCTGTTCCCGGGGTGTCCTGGTGCTGGGAGCAAAGAGGGTTGGGTCTCTGCTCTGGGACTGGGTCCCAGCTCCTAGTGTAGATCCCTGCCCTGTTAATGGTCTTTAGGGTAATTATGAAGGATCCCATTATCTCCTTGGCTGCAGAGCGCTCGCCTGCCGCTTGCCTTCATCCTGGCCCCATGAGAGGACCTTGTGAGAAAAATGAATAATGAATTTCAGATTGGACATGAATTGGTAATTAATCACTCCTGGAATTAATTCCAGACAAAGGCGAAGGGGGGAGGA
This sequence comes from Oreocharis arfaki, assembly GCA_013398015.1. NCBI lineage: Eukaryota > Metazoa > Chordata > Aves > Passeriformes > Paramythiidae > Oreocharis > Oreocharis arfaki. The sequence continues at coordinate 568,170 of VZRR01014169.1, read as the reverse complement.
GGTTGGCGGGAGCAGGAGGCAGGCAGGAAGACGGGCTGAGCCAGAGCTAGGTCAAGCAGATGTGGGGTGATGGGGGACAGGACAGGACTGCAGCAGCCACTATCCAGGGCAGGGACTTAGGGATGTGATGCCCCTCTGGAGACTCAAGGGTGTGGGCAGCCCCTGCCAGGCATGAGTGAGGCTGTGTGGGTGTCTCTGGATGTCAGTGCTGGCTCTTCTGCTGGCCCTGGTGTAGAGGATGCTGTGTTCCGGGTGAGCGGTGCCATGATGGGAGATGGGTGTGCTGTGAGGCAGCATTCTGTGTCAGCATCCCTTGGTGGCATTGGCGTGAATAGCAGGGACAAGTTGCGAGTGTGTCCGTGCTCGGCAGGAACATGCAGGGCTAGGACTGGGGTGGGCGAGGGAGAGCTGTGTGCTCCAGCAGCAGGATGTTCCCTCTGTGCCTTGGGAAGGGCCAGCCGTTTGCTCCCCCTTTGCATCTGTGTCGGCATGAGGCTCGCTGCCAGCTCCTGGCCTTTCTCCTGATTAGCCTGCAAGCCCTGAGGCGTTAACAAACATTTTCCCTTTCAGAAAAGCTAATTATCCTGGCAGCCCGGTCATCACCCCTGGCTGGTGCTGCTGTGTGAGCTGGGAGAGCCCCATACCCACTGCTCATTGCTGCCTGAGTTTTTTTGGGAAGCATGGGGAGGGCAGGAGGAGCTGGGCTGCAGGTGGGATGGGGCAGTGCTGCAGCTGTTTCTGGGGCTGTTCCTGGGCTGGGCAGGTGTCCCCAAGGATCTGGCTGGGCTGGGATGTGCTGATCCCTGTGCTTCATCCTGGCTGCCAAGTGTCCAGTGGTTAAGGGAGGCAAAGCTGCCACGTCTGCATCACGCTTCTTCCTGCACTGGCATTATAGGGGTGTGACCACAGGGGGACCCTGGCAGAGGGCTGGAGTGGGTCGCTTCAACTCCCCGTCCTCTCCCCGTTTTGGGAGAGTGTGGCGGGGGACACTCCCAGCCCTCAGCATGTCAGTGGGGCAGGAAGGACCAGCTGGCTGGCACTGCTTGTGCTCTCTGGCTCTCACAGCTCCTTCTCCGGGCAGGTGCTGATGGTCGCCGATGGAGACAGCGCTGGGTTCCTCTACCGCCAGCTGCCTTTCCTTTCATCCCTGGAGAGGAAAGATGGGAAAGCCACCGCCTACATCTGCAGCAACTTCACCTGTTCCCTGCCTGTCACCTCTGTCCAGGAGCTGCGTGGGATGCTCAGCCCGTGAGCGTCTCAGTCCTGCTGCCTGTGGGAAGGCAAGAGGGGGACAGACTGGCATGGGAACATGGGAGAACCCCATAGCAGAGCCACCCTGAGCACCATCCCAGATGGTTCCCGGCAGTGCAGTGAGGCTGTGCCCTTCCCCACCCGCAGCAGGTCGGTGTCTGCTCGCACTCGCGCTCCAGCAGCATCTCAGCACAACCGACTGTGGTCCTGGGTGCTGTTTTTGGCATGGCCAGGAGACACCCACCGAGGAGCAGCTCCTGCCCCTGCATGCACACTTGCTTCTTGCCTCTTCTTGCTGAGGAAAAGGAAAACAAATTAAATATAAATCCCAGTGTTAATGGAGAAGTCAGATGGGAAAACTATTAGTGTTCCTATAGCAACCCAGGGTAACACTGTCAAAAGCACCTGGATAACTTGGGAGTCAAGTGCTCTTGAAAGTGTTACTGGCTACGACAGCTGTGGTATTTTTCCATTACAGAGGAGATTGTAACATACATTAACTTAATATACAGTGCATGAAAAAAACCTGCTGATTACAACTTACGAAAACTTCACTCTCCCTTTCCTCCCAGCCTTCCCTCCTTGTCCTCCCTGCTTCCAAGTGGGTGAGTACCAGGTTTTCAGCATCTCTCTGACACTCTGGGCTCCTCCAGCACAGCACCCCACACCCCAGCTGGCTGGGTGCCGTCATCTGGCAGCAAAATGGCACTGCCCACTGGCTTTCCAGTGGGTTGTGCCAGGATTTGGGGATAACTAGCCAGGAGAAAAGCCTTTGAAGTCAAATTGGAATTTTGCACTTCATCTGAATGCTTTCTATGCTTGTGGAAGAGGAGGGGTTTTGTTTTCTCTCCTTTCTTGCTTTTAAAAGCTGAAGTGTTTCTGGAAATCCAGCTGAAAATTGCTGGTTTGGCAGATGGCTGCCTGCTTTCCTCTGGGGTTTTTTGCCTTCTTTTTTTTTCCCTCCCTTTTTTTTTTTTTAACTTGGCATCTGTGCTGTGGGGTTTGATTTGACACCCATCTTCAGGAGTGCTCGGAGCGAGTTGGCTTGTGTCTGCCGGGAGAGCATCCCCGGAGAGCAGGGCTGGTGCTGAGTGCCTGTGGGGAAGCCCACGTCTCAGATGTCACAATGGCAGCTGCCCCCAGGGTGGCACGGGGCTGGGGTGATGTGCTGAGCCCATTTCAGTGCCCAGCAGTCCCCTGTGGCACAGGCACAGGGTCCTTTCCTCTCATACCATGTTGCTTGTTGGTGTCTCTGTGAGCAGCCTCCAGGCAGAGCTTTGCTGTGAACTTCTGTCAGGATGAATTGGGTTCACCTCTCAATAAAAAATAAACAAAACAAAAAAGAATGAGAAGTTATTTGTGCAGAATAACTGCTGTTGTGGCACCTCTGTCCTCCTGGTGCCTCTGCCTTGCTGCTGTCCCTGGGTGCTCGTGGCCATGTCCTGTGCTTCCCACACTCTGCCTGTCTCTGGGCTTTATGGCCTTAGCAGGGGATGGCTTTGCTTGAGTTCTACTGCAGCCCCCCTTCTGCTCCCCTTGGTACCCCTCGGCCAGGCTCGGTGCTGGGGCACCCACGGGTGCTGCTCCTCTTTGGTGGCCACAGCTAAACCCTCCCAGTGGTGCTTCCTGTCATCCCTTTCTTGTCACCAGCCCTCCGATTTCATGGCAAATGCTGTTTTGCTACAAGGGTTGTTTTCTGAGGCAGTTATCAGGAGACAGGGCTGGTGGGTGCTGCCCAGCCTGCCCAGGCTCTCAGGAGGATGATGGAATGGGATCTTCAGGCTCAGGGGTCCTGTGCCACTTCAGAATGTCTGTTTTCCTGATCCCTTCCCGCATTCCCTTTGGTGGCAGATGCGGGGGCTTTCTCCACCAGTGCAGAGGCTCAGGGTGGCTGGAGGCAGCATCCTGTACTCCCCCTGCTCCTTTCCAGCTGCAGAGCTGTCAAAAAAGCTCTCAAAACCACATCACATAATTGATGTGCTGCTTTTTCTCCACAAACACTTGGGTTTGCCATCAGGCTGCTCCAGAGACCGTGGGGGGGCTTCCTCCTGCCCAAGGCTCTGGGCTCACCTGGGAGCCCCAGCAGCTGTGGCTGGGGAGAAACAGGTTTTCCCTTGATATCTTTTTAATTTAAACACTTGCTTTAACATTTGACACTTGCACTGGGGGATGTGCAGGGCACCCCATTGCTCAGACACCAAGGCAGGTGGGAGGCCTGACACCCACCGTGCCCCTTTGGGGGGTCCGGGACACATGGGGTGAGGGGGAGGCAGCACCAGCAGCCACCCTTGCTGTGCTAATGAGGCTTTCCCTCTAATTAATATTCCCTGGAAAACCCAGCACTGGCTCTGGATCTCAGCTTTTATCTCCTGTGGCATTGATGTGACATCAATGGGAGATGGACTTTGAAAGCTGTTTGTTGCGGGGGTTGTTGCATCTGTGGGAGCGGGGAGATGGAGAAGGGTGTCCCAAGCCTGGATCCAACCCTGCTCCAATGTCAATACCTCCATCCAAAACGTGGGGGGGGGGGGGGAGGG